>CAEFZY010024321.1:0-29948 GCA_903066815.1 Brachyrhaphis roseni
ATCAAATAGGACAAATATATTTCATTAAGTTTTAACAAACAAATGGCTTCTACCGAGATAATTATGTGTAATTAAATGAATTATATCCCAACTTTAGAAGCTTTACCTTTACCTTAACAGAGCTATTTGGTTCCTCTTGTCAGTCTTTCTCATATTGACGTCATTAAACCAAAGTTCAGATCTTCCATAACTGACTGACACCTGCTGGCCTCAGGTTTGCAACCAGCTTATGACTAAGAAACCAGTAACCTGCTCCCAGTGTCAGAATCTCACTGAGGAAGAAACTGCATTAGGTTTTCTATCACTTTATTATTTCTGCTATAACTGCTGTATATTTGCATATAAAATAAGTCAATAGAGTTTAATTTACAATTTTAATGTCTTCGTGTCATGAGGTAGATCTCAGCCGGTTGGAGAGAGAAAAAGTAGCTCTTGGTCTCAAAAAGTATGAGCACCCCTGATTTAGATCATACGTTTAGATCTCCTTGCACATCCCCTTTACACAATAATGCTAATTTTTATTGCCCCGGCATTTGGGTTTGCCGCACTTTTTGGTTTAGGTTTTCAGACGTCTGACTTTGCCCGTAATGACGATCAAATGTGATACTGCGGAAGCAACTTCAAACAATCAATCTTTAGTCTACTCTTATGAAACGGCACCCCAAGCAGCTGAATTTAAATCCCAGTTCGTGACGACGCACACCTGAAACCGTGGCCCGCAATGTTTTTGGTGGGAACAAATTACTAAAAGAGACTCCGGCAAGAAGATGATGGTGAGCAATTACCGACAGAACACATCTACACGCTTTTGCCGGTGACCGCAAGAAGCATAACAAAAGATCAGGAAGAACACAAAGGACTGGAGGAGAACAACCATAATCTGCAACGTGAATAGTGTGGACGCTAACGCTGCGAGCGCAACAAAAGCTCACGCGAAGAAATGGGAATGATGCTCGACCCTGTCTGAATGGGAGATCATTCATCGGACCAATACGGATCGCGTTTTGAACAAACCCAAAGGTCGGGTAAAGTCAAAGGGAGGTTATGGAAGCAGCAGCTCGAAAAATTTGCTTAGAAAGTATTTTTGTTGTTGTTTATTCCAGGATGAAAAGACGATGTTCCGGCAAACGGCTCAAATCAAACATCTGTGTTCTTCCCTAAAAAACCGCTCTGCACTTTCCGCTGGCGTTAAGAAATTTAACTGCCATTGGACGTGGCTGAATTTGTGGGATTCTTCCTCATTACAAACACCGACTGCTACAAATCTGATTATGTGTCTCATTATAGAGATGCAGAAAGACGGCTGATCGGAGCTTTCAGATCCACGCAAACACACTGACAGTCTGTATCTCCAAATGTAGATCCAGCCTAATTCAGCTCTGTCAGCTAAGCCTGCAAGATGACAACATGGCGCTCAGCAAAGACTCTTAAAGAGGAACAGAGACAGAAAAGAGGGTTTTTTTTTTCCTATGCTCATGCACACATGCTAACAGGCAGGAGATATTTTGGTTTGTAAAAGTTTCACCAACGTCCTTTAGACCCCAAATCTGTGAAAGAATGATTTGAACATTAGTGTTGGAAACAGCCATAGAAGCAGTTTAGATTTGTACCCAACTACGGTATAATGTCAATATCATGCCTTTCTGTTATCTTAAGTATTGTTAAAATTAAATTGTCATTTAGGTGAAAAGACCTAAGATTTCAAAAATGGTAAAGGTTTAACAATACAGCTTTTAACTAGAGTCTCAGAATAGTCAAAGTTACCTCTGTTTACATGTTGCACATTTTTACCTTTCTATATAAAAAATTGAGAAAAAAATGGTTAATTGGATAGAGCTTGTCGAGGTCAGCGTTATGCCATGGTCTGAACGCCACTTTTATTAAGGTAACACTGTTTTGAAACTACAATTACCCTGTTCAATCTCCATTAAACTACAATTACATATAGCCCACCTGGATTTATTGTTATTTTATGGCTTTTACATTGATCCAAGAGTGCGGAGAGTTAGTGCTTCTGCCCCTTTTTTCCAGGGCAACTTTAATTTTTAATATCTGGCAGTTTTTCAGGGCAATGCGATTAATAGGTGCACACTGATGGGACGGTAAAGGAAACGATTAAACAGCTGATGGTTGGCTACCAGAGCAGACAGTTTGACTAATTTGATAAAATGGGCTCAAGGATTATTCCATCAAAAGCAGGGGATGGAAACTTATTGCTAATTTCACAGGCATTACTTGTGTATTACATTCTAAACTCAAAATATCTATCCTTTTTTTGAGAACTACATACTGAACAATATATTTGTTTTACAAACGAAGTGAACACTGCTCATTCTGATATTCACATTCCTATGATATTTAGTGACACTATCTGAAGTAAACAAATACATTATCTGAGAAAGGGGAGAACAAAACTAGTCTTAGTTTTAGTGGGAAAAAAATGCTAATTTTTCGTCCAAGGTGAGATGGTGACTGCTGTGTAGATACAGACACTTCTGCTGTTACAGACACACACGCATACTGGTAGTCTTTTGGGGGACCTGATGTTGATAATATATGTCTCTTTCGTCTTTGAACATAAATGCCTTCTTCTTTGATTTAAAGTTAGATAATATAAACTGAAGGCTTATGCCTTAACCCTTGCAAATAAAAAGCTTGAACCAAGGTGTTTTTTTTTTGTGTGTGTGTGTGTGCATGCGTGTGCGTGCGGGTGTGTGTGTGCTCAATTTCTCTATTTCTGGACAGGAAGTAGACTGCAGCAATGAAGCTTTGGCACAATCCATTATGACACATTATGATACGTGTCAGTGTAGCCAAAATAACACTTTAGATGGTTAATTTACATATTAGCTGACATGTTCGGTAAAATCCTGTCTCCAAAAACAGGATGGTAGTAAGAAAGTTAAATGACTCAAGATTTGATTAAGAAGAAGTGCCAACCTCATGATGCTTTGACAGCATGTGCAATGACAAATGTTGCTTTTCAGCCAGAACTTCAATTTCGTTTTGCTTTTTGATAATAAAACCAAAGAAACATTTGAATGTTCAACTTCTGAGAGTTGAACCATAAGAAAATACAACTTTCCTTTTTTTTCTTCAGAGAGTTTTTGCGGCACTAGTGGCTCGTATTTTTTGTGACAGTAGGCAGACAGGAAAGCGGGCAAGGAGAGGGGGGAAGACATGTGGCAAAGGTCGTCGGGACTGGGAGTCAAACCCGCGACGTCCGCGTCGAGGACTAAAGCCTCCAAACGTGGGGTGTGCTAACCCCCTGCGCCACCACAGCATGCCCTGGGTCTTTTTAAACTTTAATTGAAATTTGTCGTGACGACAATAAATCAAGATTCTTATGACAAGAAATTGATCACAAATGATAAACGATACAATAAATATCCACCAATAGCTGAAATTATGTCTAAATGTTAAGTACGTGGCACAAAATGTCAGGTTAAAACTGGCAAAAAGACGAATTTAGAGAGTTTCTTGAAAAAGGCAACATTCTTACCTTTTAACACGACTTTAACTAATATGAAAAGAATCTCCAGTGCATCATTGTGAGGGACAGAAGGAAAATCAACAGCCAAGATGATAAGGCTGTAGAACTGTTTGATCTGAGTCTTTTCAGCTTTTTTTTTTTTTTTTTTGCAATTGTGAAACAGTCAATTTGCTAACACTGATTCAATCAAAGCAGCAAATTGTCAACCTGATGTTTTGTCCAACCAATTATTTAGATCTGCGGTTGCTGTTCAGACAAAAGAAAAGAGGGGAAAAAAACAAAACAAAAAAAAACAACGTGCTGGTAATGTGCAGAATGCTATGCAACAAAAAAGTCGTGACGTATTCGAATCAAACTTGACAAGTGAATAATCTTTACGTTATTTTAGGGACAAAGCACAATGCGGGTGAGAGACTGTGGCGCATTCGCCTGTTTTTCAAAGCACGGGAGCCCATTGATGCAGCTCGTATTGATTTTTTTGTTCCTTTTTTCCAGTCTACCTTTTTCTCCAGCAAGGCAGACGTTTTCCAGCCCTAATCTTTCCTCGGCTGATAAACACAGCCGGCTGATGCAGAGCGAGAGCCGCAGATCAGGCAGGGCGTTAATTCGAAGGCTCCTCGTCTCATTCACACGTGGGAAGTGGCCAAAGGGAGCGCTGGAAAACAGGCAAGTTCATCCAGAATCTGAGCCGAGGCGACAGGTGAGCAGCAGCGGGTGAAAGGTCGCCGTGGAGGCGGGACACCCGTTGGTGCCAAGCTGTCGGAGATAATGGGTTCGGAGGCAGGTCGGAGGTCAAGCAAAGGATGCGGCCAGTTGTGCGTGTCCGGTGCAAATGCCAGTCCAGAGCGTGCGGCCAACATGTGCATTATGACCTGGCTTTGGAGGAGAACAGCGCAGGTTTATGAGCATTTTTAAACAGAGAAAAACCAGCGGCTCGTTATGGAGGACGAGCTGCATGACCTGCTGTGGGGGAGGGAGCCAACGAGCAGGAGACGGAGGATAAGCAGCAGAGCCATTAGCCACGCATGGCTAAGAGCTGAGCGGCTTGAAGCGAGAAACACGACCGGGTTTTCCTGCATAAGAAGTATAAGCAGGTTGGCTCATGTATAGATCCAAGGACACACACAGCGTATTCCCCTCGCGATCGCCGTGTTTTTGACCGTCTCCATAGCAATGTTCTTAAATCCAGTTGGACGTGCTAGCGGACTTGCAGCTAGCGCTAGCGGGTCTATGGCTAACTCCATATTCTGTGGCTCATATGTGAGCTAAAAGATGAAGCACTGAAGACAAGCACCAGACATCAGGCAGTACAACAACTGGTTACCATGGCGACCAAACAAGGGTTAGAGAAGAGAGATTGCTGACTAAAGAGTCGCTTTGGATTTCTCTTCATTGATGTCCTTTGAAAATAAATTAACTTGTAATGTTCATTTCTGTTAAATCTGAATAAATTGGTTGTCTTGCTCGTTATTAAAGCACTGTCTTAAAAATAAAATATCGCCTGCAAAAATACTCCTTCAAAAATGTGGTGACCCAAACCACAAACAATTGGTAAAAAAAATTGAGTCGAGTGACTTCTAGCCAATAATATTACAATCCTTTGATGAAATGACAGTTAGCTGGCTAGCGCAGCAGCTCTGGCTCAGCCCAGCCAACTGATGTCATGTAATTCAAAGAGTGTAATTTGATTGGCTAAAAGCTGCTCATCTCGATCTTATGCTACTTGCTTTATCTTGGATCACCATAAGGACACGACGTCTGCAGGCGGATTTTTGCGTGTGACATTTTGGCTGGAAAATTTAAAGTAAAAAAAATAAATAAATAATGACAAAAACAAAAATGGTGGTGGCGCAGGAATAAAGCCATGTAAGGCAGCATTAGTCCTCGCTACTGTCTGCAACCAGGCAGACATTTTTGTTGGCATAAACAGATATTGTACAAACACTTTTGGAAGTGGCAGTTTTTAAAATCTCTGCAGTGCTGCAGTAAGTGACTGACAGAAACAGGCCTATAGGAAAAATGTGATACAGCTGTTTTTTTGGACGTTTTTAGCCTAGCACTGCTTTGGCCTTATAAGGACCATCTTTAGATTTTTGGTGTGACTAATGTCACAGTAGCACCACTTGTTGATGTTGTATAAATATTACAGTGCTGTTTTGTATGATACCAGAGACTGGAAAGACTTTTTATATTCTTTTTTAAATGGAAGAGAAAATATATTCGAAAATATTCAGACTAGTGTTGCTGGAAGAAAAGATCAGCTCACACATCTCACCATGCAGTCAGTCAGCTGCATTAATCACAGGAGAACTAAGTTACTTATGGTCCATAACCCAAAAATAAACGCGAGTCTGGGAAAGCTGCAGTGGATGCGCGGCCCATTAGACATTATGCTTCATTCATAAAAAATGAGACAAGTTCACCATCATCGAAAAGCTTCTTGGAGACGGCTCAATAAGACAAGACCGTTGAGCCGTCGACACAGGCCATGTGTCACCAGAGTGAGGCGAGCTGGATTGTTTTCCTGACGAAAATTTGTTTTCAAATGTAAAAATTTATGTGCTTTTTTGAATTTCATCCTCAAATAAATGATCCGTAATAGTATCTTTAAAACATAAACATTATGCGCATGAGTTCCGGTACAAACTTTAGTTTTTTGGCTACTTTGATATAAATAGGGAAGAAACTGGGATCACATTGAGCGCCGGTCTCGTTCTTTGCTAAAAAGAAAGGAACCCACGCACCAAGGGAGAGAATTCAGCGTTATCTTTATTTATTTACTGGTTTGTTTTCTGATTTATTTCATGCCAAATGTTTCTAGAGAGAGAGAGAGAGAAACTTAATGGTGCCATAAATCACTGAAGCTTTTGCTTAGTTCAGAAGAAAAAGAAAAGTTTTCACACATTTGTGGTATTAATTTATTCACACTGTATGCTTCCACCGAAAACCTGATGGCGCTCCATACGCGCGGCTCTCGATAATATAAATTCATCAGCTCGCCCACCCCTGCTTTCGAGACGTAAACGCGGGCCTTTAATGCAGCATGCCAATCCAGCTTGTGTTTTTCAATTAAAGTGCGTGAACATGGTTGAGGCAGAAGGAGGCTGACAGGCCAGTAATTATAGGTGCTGCTTTTAAGCTATCACTCTCGGCTAATGGCAGACCTGTCACATTCCCAGCTCTGATGGCACAAGCATTAATCACCACAACTGTCTGGACAATCAAAGTGTGCGGAACAAACTCAAGATTCCAACCGTCACAATCTGGTGAGCTATAAAAAGAAGACGGTATGAAAAAAGAAAACGAAAAGAAGAAATAACAGTTTAAAAGCCATTTAGAGCTATCTCGACGCTCCGAAATGAGGCTGCAGTATGTGGACATGATAAATCTGTTTATGAAGGCCAATTAGTATTACTCATCCGAAGACTATGGTTTCTATTAGCGACAGAGGTCTGGTTCGCTGTGATTTCTCTTATCAACGCTGGCTTCAAGCTGAGGAGTTCTCTGCTTGGAGTTCACATGTTGAGTTGGGTTTTTTCATTCTTCAGGTAATACGGCTTCCAGAAACACTATAAGGTACTATTTTGCTTTCAAAGTGGCTTTGGAAATTAACTGTAGTGATAACATCACACAGCTGTTGCCGGCAAACATGGACGATGCAAATATCCAGCTCCTCCACATCCCAAAGGTTCTGGTCTTGCGTTCAGATCAGGTAACTGTGGCACCAACTGAAACCAGATTGAGATCATCTCAACATTTGGATTTGGTGCTGCATTCTGCGGTCATAAAGGAATGGACAGAAACAATACTCTCACACGTCAGAATGAATCTATGATTTGATGTTTTTGTGCCATATTCTGACCCTCAAACGAGAATTTTTCAGCTGAAATTGAGATTCATCAAACCAGGCAAATTTTCACAATCTTCTAGTCTGAATCTGATGTGCATGTGGGATTTGTAGCCTCAGTTTTCTGTTCTTACCTGACAGGATGGCAACCATAATCTGGTTTTCTGCTGCTGTAGCCCAACTGCTTCAAGTTTCAACATGCTGTACGTTCAGAAATGGAGTTCTGCATACCTTGGTTGTAAGAATTGGCTATTTTGCATTTCTCTCTGTTGCATTTCTCTCTGTTGCATCATCTGGGGGGGAAAAAAACCCTACAAATTTTCCTCAGACATTAACAAGACGATTTCATGAACTGCTCAACACCAGATGTGTTTTTTCTTTCTTTTTTTTGAACCGTCCTCTGATAAGAAGAGTGTCTGTGTGTGAAAATCCCAGTAGATCAGCAGTTTTTGCAACAGACTAGCTTGTCATCAACAACCATGTTGCATTCAAAGCCAGTAAAACCATCTTTCTCCTCTATGCTGATCCTCAGTTTGAACTTTGGCAAGGTACAGATCACTTCTAAGTGCATTTACTACCGTGTGATTGGCTGATTCACCTTTTGTGTTAAAAACAGATAAACACCTTAAAATACCAGCTGAGTGTTTGTGACATTAGTTGGAGATTTTTAACTCCCCATATAGGAAAAGGATGTGTGCATTGTGACAACAAATTTTGCTAGACGATAAATTCTTCCAGAAATTCTTGCGATAATCGATAATATTGTTATTTTGAGACCATCTACAAGTTATACATGTATAACTAATGCAAGTTTGACATCTCAAAGAGAAGTTGTCATGAATTGTGTGGTGAGGTGGTGAGGCAGACGCTGGAGACCCAGGTAAGATTCGGAGTGATGGTGATTTATTGCAGACAACCAGGCACAAACAGTCCACAACTGTGGCAGCACTGCAAGCAGGAACACAGGGGCTAGAAGCAGGTAGCGCACAGCAAACGAGTGGAGATAGCAACAGACTGACAAACATTGACGTACTCAGACAAGGACCCGACAGAGAACAAAGACAACGGAGGGACTAAATACACGGGGAGGCAATCAGGGAAACAAGACACACCTGGGAGTAATCAAGGGAGGACGGGACAACAGGGAGACTAATAGACACAGAAAACTCGAACTAAATACACAGAAAACTCAAAAATAACAGAACAACACAGAAACATAAAAAATAACCACACAGAGAACTCGAAAATAAACAGAAAAACACAGATCATGACAGAAGTAAGCTTTGTGTAAAGAACACTGGTTGACTCACATGTTCTTCTGGATGTAGATGCTACTAAACTGGAATATTTAAAGACACAAAAAATACATAATATCCAAAAACAACAAATTAAACAAAAACAAATAAACACAAAACAATACAATGGGTTATGAAGTCTCTGTAAGCATAATTGCTATTCAAAAAATATGAATCATCAGAATAGAAATCATCAGGCTCATTTTAACTTACTATGGGATTAAGTGATAAAACTGATTAACTGATTAGTGCGACAGGCCAGAATTTTACTTTTAAACTGAAATTTCTACCAGAGACTTAATTTGAAGTTTACCAATTACAGATTGGTAAATCTGGGTGGATTTTATGTTGTTTTAACATTATTACCTTTTTTTTTTCTTTTAATGCAACCAGGTAGTTGCATTAGTTTCTCTAATAAGAAAGGGAAAACAGTATGGGCATTCAGCCAGTTGACTGGCAGTGCACAGCAACAGGAGGAGTAAGGACTTTTAGCATTTTACCACTGTAGAAAACTGGAGTCTCATTAGAAAGAACCTTGAGCTGTAGGAACAGAAAATTATTGTAACTCACAGAACAGGAAACTGGTTTCAGCTGAAATCACAATTGACAGGTGAGAACTCAAATAAGACCAAAAATCAGCTCCTGCCACTGAAAGCCAGACTGGAGCGATCTCAGCGACGGATGGATAGCACCTTGGAAGAAAACCCCTGTAAGCTGATTGCAGCTATTTGTTCTCCAGCAAATATTCTAACAGAACCCGCTTTTAAACCCAAAAACTAAAAAATGACAAGACGTTGTTTTAACGTGTGTGGGCGTAAAAATGACAAATCGGTGAGAGCCAGAGCGACTGGAGCTCCTTGCAACAGCAGATTCAGGGGCACTTTAAAAAGCATCAAACAGAAGCGGTGATTCTCCCAGCTGGGCAATTTGAGAACAATCAGCGTGAATTGTCGAGAAGCTTCTCCCGGCAAGACGGAGGCACTGGTACCATTGTTCATGTCAGCAGCACTAAACGTCCGACGGAGAGAGTTAGGGGAAAGGGACAAAAACAGAGGGGAGAAAGAGGATGCAAAGCAACAGATGGAGAGAGGAGAGGCAGCCAAGAGGAGGAGGAAAAAAAAGAAGAAGGTTTGTCTCGATATTAGGCTTCCCATGTTAAATTAACCACTGAGCTGTCGGTCGATGGCCTCAATAATCTGCTCTGTTGACCGTGTTCTCAGCTCCCCTCTGAACATTTAAATGTCCACAAGTAATCTGTCTCGATCAATCAAGTCGCCGTCACAAGTAAGGTTTCACACTAAAGACAAACAAGCCATTTAGTGCATTTAGTCACGCTACACTGTAACATGAAGCTTCTTCGCGAGCGTTTTTTGCAAAAGGCACAATTTAAATTTGGCTACATAGTCAGCCTACAGCAATTAGACACGGAACAAGGCTGGAATAGGATGGAAGGAAGTATAGCTCTCTGTAGAGTCTTAAAGAAAGGAACTAATCGTTGCACTTGAACAAGTAGATATAAACAAAGCACAGATTCCTTATTTCATCCAGGAGTGAACAGGCAGCAACATAAAAACTACTGAAGAGGGAAGGAGATGTTATATATACAATGCCTTGTAAATGCAATGTAAATATGATATATATTTTTGGAATTTTGTGTAATAAATTAGCACAAAGTAGTGTATAATCATAAAGTGGAAGAGAATATATATGTTTTCCAATTTTCAAGGAGTTAAAATCTGAAGTCACGTTTTCTATGATAACCTTACATGAAACTAAATGCAGCCCACTGCTTAAAGAGGGAACCCAAGTAGTCAATAAACTACTCTGTGTACAGCTTCATCTCAGTTTAAATGCAATTATTCTGAGAAAGGCCACAGAACTTTTCTGAACAATTATGCAAGATGTTAAACAAAAAGAGCACAGAGTCATCAGCAAACCATCTGTCCTGTCATAAAATAAAGTGGTGGGAACATCATTCTTTGGGGATGTTTTATAACTGTGATTCAGAAGTTGCTAAAGTTGCTAAAAAGTAACGATTTCCATATCTATAAAAAGCGCTCTGAAACCATTTGTCTGGAGCTATTGGTGTTAGGATAAGGGATTGCTTGAGTTTGGTTTTGGATTTTGGTGTTCCTTAGTTTTTTTCTGTTAGTTCAGCCATGATTTCAGTTCTTCCTTATTGATTCTAGTTATGTTTATTGTTTCCTTGTAGTTATTCTCAGTCACTCTTGTTTAATTATGTCTCTTTAGTCAAGTTATTCTTCTGTGTTAGGTTTATTTTCTGATCCCCTGTGCTACTTTGTCTCCCACCCATCTCCACAGTCTGCCTCCTGCTTCCTCTAATCACACCTGCAATCAGTAAGCTCATCAGCCTAGGTCTTTTGTACAGCATTCAACCTCCTCAGTGTCTAGGCTTCTCATTTTCAGTCTTTACTTGCCGGATCCTTTCGTCTACACCTTGTTCTGCCCCATGTTCTCCTCAAGTTCCCTTTCTGGTTCCCTTCTTGTGTATTTTGCCTTTAGTTCTTACTCCCCATTCCTTCATGGATTTTTTTTTTTTTTTTTTTTTGCAAGTTTTGTTCAAATATCTTTATTACATTTCATCATCACATACTCTACGCCTCCATTCTCCGCATTTGGCTTCACCTACAAACTACTCGTCATGACAACAGGGGCTCTTTAAATTCTCCAAAAATAATGAAGAATTGAGCAATGGTTTTAAATGAAAGTTACAATCATACAAGTTTTATTTTTAAACATGAAAATAATTTTCCAATAGTAGATATAAACATTGATGTCATCCGTTACTTACAGGGTCATATTCAGTGATATTGAATCAGAATACATGTTCAGATGAGACCAGTTTGTCAGATTTACAGCATCTTTTGAAAATAACCTTTAAGCAGATATTACACATATCTTCAGAAATGAAGCAAGCATTTCTGATTTAATATCCTAACTTTAAATGTCATGTTTTTATTGCATGAAGGTATAAAATCATCAAAATGAACAAAAACAAGGGGCTTTCAAACATGCAAAAGAGGCTGTTGTTGAATCTCTGAATAAACAGCGCTGGCTGAGACGAACTCCAAAACACTAGAAGCTGTAGGTATGTTGACTCAAGGGGGTTGAATACCAAAATATAATTTTCCTTCCACTTCAAAATTATGAATTGCTTTGTTGACCATAAAACCAACAGCCGATGGAAGGCCTCAGGATAGCATCTGCATACTTTGTTGCAAGAATGTTGCATTTAGTAGCCTAACTTGTCATGGCTGTGATCTCTATAAACGAAAAGAAAAAATCGAACAATTGATCCAGTTACTTCTGATCTCGATGTTGCAAAAGCATCAGGACTTCCACTGCAGGAGGGTCGAGGAAGTCATTTAAGCACATGAAAAACATTTGAGAGCTTCAGTAAAAAAAAATTTAAAAAAATGAAGAGGATATAAAGCTTCTCAAGATGAAAGGTGGCATAAAAATCATTTTAGCAACCATTACACGCAATAACCCGATTAAGCAAAGGATGCATACTATCAACAGTCTGCAGGCATTTTGAAGACGGTTTTGGTCTTTATTGGGTAATTTTCTCAACAAAGTCTGATTTAAAACTTATTTTATTGTTTAGTTCCTTGACATTGGGTATGACAAAGAAGCATAAGCCTTTCACTTAAAATATACAAGAACGTACAACAATCGCAAAGGGAAGTCAGAACAATCCATTACCAAGCAAACTCTGAATTTATCACTAATTTTTTAAAAAGAGTGTTAACACGTTCTACTCTTAGAGTTCAACTGCGACAAAACATTCCACTAGGATGGTCACAGATTATGAAAAACAACTGAAAAAGCAGCTGGTGCGCTAAGTACGACACGATGCTTTGTTCTTTGTCAAATGATTCAAAGCCTGTAATTTCCAACCGTTGTCTGTCGGCCAGCCGCCAGTGTCGTGCACTCAGTCCACCTACCGATGGTTACCACCACCTAAAGCTGTCAATATTCACTATCGTCCACTTTAAGCTAGCCATTCACTGACATAAGCTGAATATAGCCATCAACTCTCTGTGCAGGGATAAATAAGGTTGTTATCTGACATTTCTATAGTTTGTGTAACCTACAGAGCATCACCTACAGTGATATTTTTTGAGGTCAGACCTAAAATAAATCTGTTTGAAACACAATGAGCAGGCTAGGTTGCAGGCTAGCTGCAGGGTATGGACATGAATAATCTATGACTTATAGAGTGCTGCATCCTTGGAAACCAAAGGGGTTTGCCTGGGAAAACATAAGGTTTCGGTGAGAACATTAAGTCTGTAATTTGTAGTGCAATGAGCTCTCAGAGGCTGAATCCGAAGCGGGTTTTTATTTATTTTTTAAACCTCATTAGCTTTGGTTGCTTAATCGTTCAGTGCACAGTTATTGCACACCATATAGTAAATGTCGTCTACCATCATAATCAGAGGAGAAAATGCTTACTTTTGGAAAGATGGACATGCATAAATCCCCCTCGCATCGTCGCTTTTACACGCTGTCATTTAGCCATAAGAAGCTACACCAAAGCCCCTTATGAGTGGTTATGCAGTGAGGTAAGCTCGCATAAATGTGGCTCTCTATGGTCTAATAGCTCAGCAGTACATTAACAAGTCTGGCACCGGTCATGATGTGACCAGTGTCTATTGGTAAATCTAATTGTTACCAACAGCACATTTCAAAATGCCAACTTGGTTAAGTTTTGTGCCTAAACAACTCTCCATTTACATCAGGGATACAGATGGAGAGATGGTCAGTGAAAGGTTTTAAATGTCACAATCATTCATCAGCATTGAGTGATGTGAAGAAGAATTCACATCCTTTACAGATTTCATTTAACTCTGCCTTTTAGGAACACATTTATTTGAGAGCAAGCAACTTTTAAACATCTTAGTTAATCTGAATGCTGCTTTCAGTGATTATTATCTTATTAAAGGAAAAAGATTAGTAAGCAGACAGTGGGAGGCATCAGCTATGAATGAAGAAAGCTTTCAATATGAGTGGTCAGCCTGCAAACATTCATCCAGGACACTAAATGGAACGTCTTTGGGTATGTTTGGGTCATTAAAGTGACAATGCTTGGATGTTTTCCATTTGGTCATCAGTCATTTTTGAGAGAACGTTTCCCGACACCTGATCCGATTTTTGGATTTCTCTCCAGGGAAATGGGTTTTCTCTCTCTCTTCACTGAACTTGTGTGACCAAACATCCCATGGCACACAATTCAGATTTAGTTCAATCCAAAACACTACAGAATTTATTTCAAAGGTCTCCTTAGGAATTCCTTGGTATGTGAAGGACCATTGTCCTGGTGGAAGAGTCAACACCACTTTGCTTCCAGAAGTGGCTGCTGATCATTTTATCCGAGAGTCCTCATGTTTTTCTTGAGCTTTATTTGGGGTCTCGAGGATGTTGCCACACACTCAAAAACAGCCAAAATGAGATTTAGGCTCTCTTCGTGCAATAATCGATCTGCTCTGTGGAGGACTCGGCTGTCTCTGTGACACCTTCGACATAATCCTGCCCCTTAGGCTGAATGTGAAAGGAAGAAAAAACACAAACACAAACCTTACTCTTGAAACAGAAACGCTATGAAAACCCTTTGAACATGGACAAAGGTTTATTTCCTGGCTGTAAAATGACACAATTTAAATCTGATGTCAAGCTCATCACGTGTGTCCAAGTGGTGTAAAAACCAGTAGCTATGAATAATGGCAGTTCACTGGGACTCCAATGCGATGGCCAGAAGATTTGACAACTATGTCTTCATAGAGATTTACTGTCAAAAGAAAACCAATTGTGACAAATTGAGGAAAACTCACACACTTGACAGTGAATTGAAAAGGTAATTGAAAAATAACATGCAAGCTTGGGAAAAGGAAGAACATACTTTTTTATCTGTTTATCGCTGTTTAGCACACCATGTCATGCATTATTCTGTATTTGAATCTCACAAACGAGGGCTAAAATTAGACAAGCACCCAGAAATCTGCAGGTAAATAGAAATAATCTGACCTTACTCACAAGAACGATTCTCATGTCGCAATAACAACACTCTTTAGTGTAGATGCTTTTCCTGAGGCATCATGACTCCTTACGAAGATAGCATCTTTAGTTGAAAAGAGACACTCATCTAGTGTTGATGTACTCTCTCTTTCTGAAAACTTAAGCAATCGGGTTGGAAAAATAGAAGATTCCATTTTGGACCTTTTTGTTTAAAATGGAACAAGCCTATTGAAAACTCCTCCATAATTAGCACGTTAGCTATAAAGGGCTTCACACACAGAAGGTGATTTATAGGTACTGGTGCAAAGCTCCCCACTGCTTCTACTGCAGAAAGTAAACAGGGACACTATGTGGCCTTGTTATAACTGTATTAAAAAAGGAGAATTAGTTTTTTAATTATCAGAATAAAATCATAAAATTGCAAGAAAAAAGTCGCATGAGAATAAAGATGAAATAATGAGAATAAAGTCATAATATTTCAAGAAGTCAGAGTATTATGAGAATAAAGTCATCATGAGAATAATGCCATAATATGATGGTATTCTTGTAATACTATGACTTAAAATATGAAATTTGGACTTTATTCTCACATGACTTTATTCTTGTAAAATTATGACTATCCTTGTGTGACTTTGTTCTTGAAAGATTGTGACGTTATTCTGCAACTTTATAAGAATAACGTTGAAATACTATTAATTGTATTACTTTATTCTTTGTGTTTTATCATTTTTGCCTTAGTATGGCCCAAATATTTTGTCATACGTTATCAACGTTTGTTAAAATACATTTCAATTTCCTGAGAGAAATATTTTCTGAACAAACCTGATGCAAGAGTACAAAAGAAAACATCTTGATTTTCTGGGCAGCTCTGTATTCCTGTGGTTATTACCCTTCTTACAAAAAGCAGATATTGTTCATTTTTAACAAACATTTCATCTCCGTCTTCCTCCATTTTTTTTTCTTTTCTTTTTAGTCTCCCCACTCCATGTACAAGAAGTCTGAGGAGAATATGGGGCTGTTAGTTGCAAAGTAGCACACAGGAAATGAACAGCTGCTTGCAGGGAGGAGAGAACCAAAGCAGAGTGGGAACAGAAGAAAGGCTTGAACCGAGGGAGGAACATCCAGGTCAGACTGGTGAGCGTTGGCCCCCCTTCTCGGCAAGCTGACGTGATCCGCATCGGGATCGAGACGCGGCGCAGCACGACGGCCGCCACCTTCGCGCCTTCTTCAGACGGGCCGGCGAGGAGAAAGAACGAGCCTCTAAAGCCTCAAGGTCAGATTTGAGATCTAGATGTTGAACAATAAACATGAATTGAATTGGCAGCCTTGCGCCTGGCCCGGACAACCATTCAATTACAGGCTGACAGTGCACTTGCTCGTGGCTAGATCCGAGGCGCTGATTGAGTTTGAGTTGTTGCTGCTTGTGGGATTATGGAACATGACAGGCTTTTTATAAGGTGTAATTAACACTCTAATTTTAATGGGGACATGACAGATATTAAATTGGTTTCAGATTTCAGTGTCAGGGATCGACTGTTGGGGATACGCTGTGTGTTTGTTCGGTGTGTGTGTGCTGACAATATTATAAAAAATCATACAAATCCATCATCTGTCGTCATTTAGGGTTTACTTACAAAAGAGGTGACACCTTTTAAAGTTGCTGACAAATGATTTATAACTAGAACTTTGTTTTTTTTTTTGGTTGTTTTTTTGAAGTTGTTAGTTTGATTAATGCCAACTTTAAACCCCAAATCTCGTCGTTTTCTTTGGCTCTGCGAATCACAAAGGTAATTTCCCACAAAGAACAACAGTGACGCAGAAAAGCAGGTAGCAGATTTGTAAGATTTGGAACAGTTTTGAGAAATCAATAAGTATGACGGGCTTAAACCTTATTTTTTTTAACCCAACCCTTTCTGAGACGTCCTAATGATGTCTCTAGGTGCCCATGTTTTTGTGTTCACATTCAGCTGAACAGCTTGCAACAGAGCCCAGCCATATGGCCCAAATGAAAAAAATAAAATAAAATACAACAAAACAAAACAAACAAAAAAATACAAGTGCAACAAAACAAATTTTCAAGTTAGTACTAGAAACGGGGTCGGATTTCTTGGCAGAGAAGTTGGGAAAACAAAGTCTAATGAGCAGTGATTCTAAAAATTAACGTGGCAACCGCATTGCGCACCTTTCTGCAGTGAATTTGTCCCAGTGACTCACTGACCATAATATTGCATGGTGCTGGACATGCTGTAATTGTCGTGTTGAGCCCGATCCTCGCATCCGTCAATCACATCTTTTGTCTCCACTCTGGAAACACAAACCCCTGCTGTTCCTCTCCCATTGTAATTCCACGGCGCACCTGAAAACAGCAGTTATGCGCAATCAACTGCGACACATACCCTTCTCGTCCCATCTCTTTGAGCACCAGCTGTAGCCATCTCTCTGTCTCTCTGCGCCATAAATATTGGCAAATCGAGTGGAGAATAGCCAGTTAAAACAAACAATTAGAGAACACATTTCCCAGAGGGACTACCTGTCAGAGGTATTTATACCTTTCAGTCAGATGTCTTTGCAAATCGATGTCTTTGCAAACACATCAATTTGCAAAGACAAATCGATGTCTTTGCAAGATATCGATTATAATTCCTGTATTTGAAAAATCATAATTATGCAGAATATCTTAGTAATTCTTCATTTTTTGGGGATTCTTTGTAGCAAATCTGTCGTGGAACAGTAAAGAGAATCACACACAACCTCAATGTTCGCTCATGTCGTCAAAACGGGGTTCATAGAAGTAAATAGACTATTTCAGGTCAAATATTCGGCATTCATAGAAATGGATAAGGATGTTGAAATATGTTTCAGTCTTAATGTTGTTGTTGATACTTTATGAATCTACATAGTCGGACCAAGCTAGCAAAATTGCTTCTCATTGTCGCAGTTGCGTTTTGTTCTCAGCTTCCTGTCTTTCACTCCATCTTCTCATAAGAAACGTTTCGCCCCTCTGTGTTGGAAGCTGTTGTGAAATTGTTCAGAACTTTGTGGGTGTGATTGTTTATATGGAAAACAGCCCCAAGTCCTCAACTTTCAGATGCCGTTTTTTTTTCAACCGCAGAGCAAGTAGTCAGATGTACGTACGTACGTTGGACTAAAACACCACAGCTGTTCCACGGGAGCATGGCGGCTCGGTGTGTGTTTTCAACATCCAGAAGCCTTGGGACGGCGCGTCAAAAGCTGGACTTTGGTCTGACCATGCTGGGCCCTTGCGGCATGTAAATTTCCTGTTAAGATTTTATTGTCCTTTAATTTTTCTTTTAAACTAAAAAGTCTTGGAATCCAACTGAAGCTTCAATAGAAATGCATCTTATCCCAAATAAATCACTGGTAGTTTTATTTGAAACGGACAAGCAGTAGGTATCAGATACAGCACTTCTCGCCTAAACTAATTTGTAATTGGGACAATTATTCAAGGCCTCAAAGCTAGTCCTTTAAAAACTGCTACAGTTCTGTTCTAAAATGGTTGAATCGGTTCCCTGACTAAGCTCCTGATACTGGGACTTTGGTGCTTCATCTGTACTATTAGGTCACAGTGTTAGCCAGCTAGCCTGCGGCAAAATTCAGCCTGTTTTCTTGTGCCCCGAAAACAAAAAGCTGGTAATATAGGCCATGTTTGGAACGGCACTCATTTATTAATAATTATCAACAAGTTGCATCAAAACATCCTGGAGGAGATCATTGCAAGATGCATCTTTAGAATTAGGATGCTCCTCTTGCAGATCAATAAATATTTTGCTGTCAACAAAACCCAATACTGCAAGTCTGAAACTTCTCAGCTGATTTGTAGCGAGAGCTCAAGTAAAGAAACGGAATAAGATATGAAGGATTTGTAAGAACCACTATAAACATAGCAGCTGGCTGAACTTCAGATGTTAACGATACTAAAGTTGGCATCTCAATCATAGTTTTCTGTTAGTGCAAAAGTAAAGGACTATTCACAGTTTCCTACTTAGTTTGAAGTGCCAACTCCAACTCTTGATTAGTCAAACCTAAACTGAATAACAGTCTGATATTATTCAAAACATAATATTTTTGAAACCTTAAATCTATTTGTGAAAAGACTATAGGACCTCTTTGCAACCCATACATGAGTTAGTCATAGCTTGATTGAAATGTTTCACATTGTTTGCAGATTCTTAAAAAAACAATGTAGTTTGCATTTTTAAAAACCTTACTTTATATGAAAAGCAACACAAAAATGTGAATTCTTAGTTAATTGCTGAAATTCTCTCTGGGAACCCAGTGTGGTGGATTGGCTCATACCC
Source organism: Brachyrhaphis roseni (assembly GCA_903066815.1). Classification (NCBI taxonomy): domain Eukaryota; kingdom Metazoa; phylum Chordata; class Actinopteri; order Cyprinodontiformes; family Poeciliidae; genus Brachyrhaphis; species Brachyrhaphis roseni. The sequence continues at coordinate 18,991 of CAEFZY010024321.1, forward strand.
CTGGTGCCAAGTGAGATAAAAGCGACACAACCATAACACTAACATTGAGTGTGTAATATGGAACGTAATGTGTTTTACTGCACCTTCAAGCTATCGAGTTTTTAAGCATTAACATGAAATTGATTTTAACGAGGTATCCAACAGGGACTCACTGCGGCATTAGGAGCAGAAGCACCCTGAACGGCGCATCCTCACCTCACGCCGTAGATGACACCTCCATCATGACACAACCGGTTATTTACTGCCCGGTTTAATCACACAATTGCAAATAACCTCATCTGCATCTTTGTGATGGAACAGATTAACTCTCAGATCGATCCAGTGAAATACGAGGAGGGGGAGGCGTCCTGCAGGAGCGCACCCATCTGGGCGCTCTCTCTTTCTCCGTCTTCCACCGAGTTGCATCCATTTCCTCTCTGGAGGGTTCACGCATTGTGGGGCTGCAACTTGTCAAAAACAATTACATTGTTCTTTCCCCGGAAGGGCCTCCTCTTAATTTGAACTGATAACCATCTCCTTGCATATTAGCAGCAGAGACCCAGCGGTCATCCCGGCCCCACAGATAATAGACTGGACTGGCAAACAGCATTTGTCAGGGACAGCCACTTACCTGAGTCGTGCGCGACATGTTGAGCAATGCTAATAATAGCTACTCAGGCAGACTAGCAGTTAGCGGGGCCGCAAAGGCCCAATCCCTCGGCTGGCCAATCGATAGTCATTTACTCTCACTTTCCTTTCAGCCCAACAGAGAAAAAGATGTATTACTGAACTTGCTTTGAGTTGCTGTAAGGCTGGATGGTGAAGAAAAAACAAAAACAACACTTTTTAGAACACTTTGCTACTTGAAGAGGAGCAGCCATTATCGTTGAGTAGCATTTCTGAAGCCTGAACTTTGACCTAGATAAATACATGTCTGCTAATCTACTCAACTAAAACATTTTGGGGAACAAATAGAGCAAAACCGAACAAAAAAAAAAAAAAAATTATTAATACAATTCTTTCTTTGGTTGCAGTTTGTTTTTCTGTTATATGTTATGAACATCATTAAATATGCAGGCTGTGTGTCTCTTATTTTAATGCTATTTTTCCGCAAAGCGTCTTTCAGTGTCTGGAAAGGTGCTAAAACCGTTAAAATGCATTATTGCTATTATTAGAAAATCTGAAAAGAGTCCACAGACAAGCAGATGGATGGATGATTACAGATTAACGCAGACGAGAAACTATGAAAGAACAAAGGAAAATGTATTTCTTAATAAATACAGGAAATATTGTGGAGCGGAGAAATGAGACCGTGAGAAAATCAAGTCTAGAAGAAAGCACTAAATAATAAATTCCTATTCAACATGCAGTGCACACAACCAACAACTGCATTTCAACTGGCCTGAGAGGCAGCGTCGTTCCCTCGGGCCGCACCCTGGCACCGGCCCAGCACTCTTGTATCATTAAATCAGTCATTAAAGGCAGGACTAACTGACATAATTTGATGTACAGCATCACTATAACCGACTCAGCAGAGAGGTAAGTCATCCAAATACGATTATGTGGGGGTGGGGGGACAATGACTTGAGGGTGGCGGGAATCGTCGAGGGAACCCGCCGGCTCTCCTCGTGCGGAAACGCGCTGACATTTACAGGAAGGCGGAGAGCAGCGCCGATTCGTTTACGTTCGCGGTCCGTTTGCATGATGTGGAACGCCCTTCGCCCCGCATAGCGATCTGCGGGCTTTGTTTTCACCTCACAGAAGGTAAAATATTCACAACATGCACCGTGCAAACGGCGAATCAAAGCCACTTTAGAGATGATAAAGGCGTTTGATGGCCAACAAGCCGACAGGTGTCATTTTCAATTAAATGTGTTATAGTTTACTGCTCTACCGGAGGGGAAAAACTGCCACTCGACGTAGACCATAAGAGATTCTCATGTTATGGTAATGCTGAGTAAAGGCACTGTTGTGTTAGAATATTTTTCTAGTTTGTATGGCATGTTGATGGTACAGTTACAATGGGTACAGCTATTATTATACACAATCTAACTTTTAAAATGGAAAGCTGTTGGATTTCGCAGCACTAATTGTATAGAATAAATGTTTTTTATGGTGATAAGTTATTGAATAAATAAGACATGGGAGCACAATAAAGATATTTATTGTTTTTAATCTGTTATTTAGTTTACTCAACCGTCAAATTGGTGCAATATCCGACTATACCCATTCAGCTTTCAAGTGTCTCAGGAACCGTGGATCATTTAAAAAATAAAATAAAAATTCTTTAGAAATGTGAACTGTGCTTGCTGCAACGTGTTTAGCATTGAGATGCTACTTTGTGCTTGAATAGTTTCAGTGATACGCCAACTCCTTTTTGTACAACTTGAACACAGCGACGGTCTCCTCCAGTATCCCACCAGATCGTTCTTTTGAAGCAAAAATAAACCCCCAGGATCTCTGTCGTCCATTGCCGTTGTTTGCGGATTTACCAGAAACGCACACGTACAAAGATTCCAGCTAGAACCTTTGCCCGTAAACAAAAAAAGCCACTAAATGCATTGAAATGTTTGCTTTTAATCAACCAGTTATTTGTTATTGATACACAAGCATTACATGTTTAAGTAACAGTAACAGGGTAAGCCTGTTCGAGCTCATGTTGTCTCAAGGGCTCTTGTTCTGCTATAAAGATGCTAGTTTTAATCTCTAAAGGTGAGTTCACATGTGCATCACAAAACATCTAGAAAGAAAAACCCTGTAAAGGGAAGTAAAATGACATAAAAATTACCTTTGAATGATGGATGATGAACTTTCAGCTCCCACACCATGACAGGATGTCTCGACTAGCAATATTAACAAGAAGTTGGATTATTATTGTTATTCTTGTAATCTATTGAAACTAAAACTGTTAGCTAATCTAGTCGTTTTAAATGTAATGTAGGTCTAATCTGTCGACTTTAAAACCTCGTTTTGGTATGATGGAGAATTTTACTGATTTTCAAACCAGGACCTTTTTGTCATGTCTCCCCATCAGCAACCAGTTTCTGCCTGTTCAGTACTATTAACGTCGTATAGTCTGGCAATTATTTATTTTTTTTTTTCCATTCAATACGCTGATTAAATGTCAAATGACAGGACTTGAGAGAACTCTTAGATCACACAAGACAAATCCATAAAAACAAGGAAGTGCCACTGCCTTTATGGCCCTTTCAGCCCTTCGAGTGCAGTGCACTTTTCTCTGACTTCTCAATAAAAACGCTTTAAACGTCAGGAATGGTTTGATGGAAAGCTCGAGGTTTTAAGACTGCATCTTTTCGAAAACCTTGCTATACTCTGATACTAGTAACCAACTAGCGGATAATTACTCCATAGCGATGGAGGAAATTAGAGCAAAACTCACTGACATTCTGAGTATAGAGTATACGATCCATAACGCCACACACACACACACACACACCCACACACAAAGAAACAACAGTAAGGGAGACAAAAAAGGGGGGGGGAAAGAAAGGACAGGATAGCGCACAGGCTTGGCTTTGTATTCGCATGCTGCAAGCACATTTCTTTTGAATGCATGAGTGTCTAAATATGTCTCAGTCTGAATAATCTTCACACACAATGATGCTTTGTGCGGCACAATATTGTTCCAGAAAAGTACAACAAATGGATTTCAATACATATCAAACTAAGGAATTCAGGACTCCTATCTGATGCAGGGGAGTGGGGGGTGGCTACATTGAAGGCATCCTTTTGCTCATTTGCGTTTGAATGGCCCCCACTATTAATATGGTAAATATGTTGTAGCACAAGATAAGCACATTTTATGGCGAGACGGGCATCAAATTGAGATCAAGCACAGTTGTGCAAAGTGGAGCAGAAAGAAACTTTGTCTTTCCCACACAAGCAAGGGGACACACAAACCAGCCCCAGCTCACAAAAGCCTTTTGTACCTGTATTTCATCCTGGTCCTGAGGGGCAGTCGCCTCCCCCTCTGTGTAAGCAAAACTGACATCCTTTATAAAAGATTTACGAGCCAAAGATGCAAACGATAGAGCGTGAACTCCCCTGGGAGCAGCCTCCTCCATCTGTGAAGGATCACCTGTTCTTAGGTGGGCTAAAGTGCTTATTCCCTGCCAGTGTACTAACAGGCGTCCACGCCGCAAGGCGTTGGGTGAGGGGTGTGGGGGGGAGCGGCAATGGGGTACCGAGGGCCAGTAAAGCTTCCCGCCTGTGGCTGCGGAGCTTTGAGTGATGCGGATGGAGAATTCTCAGGCAGCTCACAAAACTTTCTTCAGGCCGCGGCGTTGCCTCAACAGGCAACTGGGGAGAGGGAAGTAAGACATAAGAAGCAAATTTAGATGGGAGAAAACTAGAGGAGGAAAGACTGCAGCAAACTTCACCTGGCTTTTTAGCGACACGCCACCCTGGGAATTGCTGCTGGCTGCTGCTTTTGGGATTGCGTATGAGAAATTTTCAAAGAAACGCAACAAATCAGCAAACCGGGATACTACAGTAGGTAGGAAAGCACAAGGGACCGCGATGTGGTTTTGACTGCACTCTGCCTCTTAAACTTCCAAGGCCTAGAGAAAGACGCTGGGAGATAAAGCAGACGCACACCACTGCCGTCAAATGGGCATAAACAGCTACAAGTGGAGAAGTTACCGCAGTGATACTGCCAGCTTAATGCAGGAAGTGAGGAAGGCTGGGGAGACGGCGGCCAAGCCAAGAGGCTAAAACAATTTGCAACATCAACAGGATCTTCAGCGAGGGATGAGTGCTGAGGAAAGCTTTTACATCAAATCCTAAGGAGCCCCAACAGGATTACAGCACTATGCCTTTTTAGACCCAGAACCCAACAACAACATTGTTGCTTAGACTCGTGGCTCAGAGGTGACACGTTCAATAACAAGCAGGGTATTGCTCACAAAATTTTCCTTGGACGAGTAATCTGGATGCCCTGTGTTTGTGTTTCTCTGCCTTAGTCCTTGTAATCTTGATAAAGGGATAGTTAGGCACTGATGAATTGATGGAGAGAGCCACTCTCAGCCAGATCTCCCATAGGAGGAAGAGGGGAAGAAAAGGAGAGGGGGTTGTTTGAAATAATGCCATGCTTTGTGAGGGGATTCTGCCTCCCCCCAGCGCTCCGCCCTGCTTATTCTCTTCACTGTGGCCTCTCCGGGAACCTCTCCACACCTTCCTCCATCAGTCTGGAAGATAAACGCCCCCCCCATCCCCCTGTTGAAAGCTTGGTCACACTTGTTGCTTTATCAAATTCTTTATTCATCCACTGTATGAACTCCCATACCGCCCCGCCCTCCCCGCCGACGGATGTCGCAAGCTTAAGCGATGAGAGCGGCTGTCTCCCAGAGCCACTTGGTGATGAAGGGGAATGTGTTCAGTCTCCACAGACGCATTTAATTGAGGACCTTGTCGGCACGCCACACCCACAGCCGCTTTATTCCTTTATCCCGTTTGTCTCTCAGCGAGGCGAGCAAGAAATGCGCCAAAACACCGAGGTGAAAAGCAAGACGACGTCCCCGGCTTTTCGGCAATACAGATGAAACTGAGCATCGGCGGCAGCCCAGAAAGAATTCAAATACGTTGGCTCTTGAAGCAGAAACACTTCTCTACTACATTTTTCTTTCACCTCAGGAACTCAAACCGAGCAAGGCTCTTTGTTGTAGCAATAAACAACGTTCTGTGAAAAGATAGTCAAATTGAGACTTTTAAGACCTATGTTTGCTTCTTCATGCAGACAACAGTCGTCTGCAGTGTGTACAACGCAGTCAGGCGGAAGCACATTTGTAGGACTATTACAATAAACATAACACACAATATGCGTAACTTTCCTCAATATCATTATTTAAATTGAAAAATTAGGATGTATAAATTACATGTTACTTTAGGAAAGCTAATTATAACTGTCAGATATTTAAAACCAAAAACAATATTCATAATTATCGATAGACTGATGTGAAACACTTCTATTGTGATAAGTTCATCAGACATATCGTTCAGACCTAATTCAACATACCCATACTTAAGTAAGAACTACATGATCTTTTTGGTTTATCTCTTGAAAAAATGACAATTAACTAATGAACAAGTTCATGGTGGGACGAATCAAGTCCGTTTTAAAACGTGTGAACCGGTGAAGGACTTCTGAAGGTCAAACCTGCGCCACTAACCCAGTAGACTTTCCCCACAAAGTGTTTACTTGTTTCTCCAACACCCGACAGACAAACACGGGACCCTGAGGAATATTTAAAAGGCGCTTCAGCTAAAAGGAAGCACAAAGTGTGAGAATGCCTGACATCTCCTCCACCACCGTTTGCTCTTTGTGCCGCCATCCGGGAGACATTAAACTAAGCAGTCGCACACTAAATACAGCAGACTCAAAGAAGTTCATATCCAAGAATTTGTGCGGCACACTTCCAGGAGAACGCTTTTAGAAACTTCTATTCCGTCTTAAAAATGCTAAAAATGTTTTGAGTTGCGAAAATATTCCCCATTGTGTGAAAGTGTGAGGAAATACATGGGTGCTTCAAAATGTTGTCAGCTTAGTGCCAACATAGTCACATATTGCACCTCATAAAGAGACATTTTTACCTTGAGGAGACATTTTGAGACTTGGCCTGAAGAAGGGAAGCTTAGGTTCTGATAAAGGAGAGAAAATTGGCCAAACGGTCATTATCATGCTAGACAGCTGAAAGAAATTCCCTCTGTGGCCTGAATGAGACTGGTGTCATTACCGGGCTTTGCTTTGCAAAGCCATCAGATCAGAAGGAAGGTGGGAGGTGGGAGCTATTATCCATTTGTAATTGTGCAAGCTAGTCATTACTCATCCACCTATGACCCGCTTAGGCCTCTGAAAGAATTCACTCCGTCTTGGAGGGGTAGGAACGGGTTTTGAACTGATTGGTAGTCAGAATAGCCATTCATTTCGTCTGTATACCCATCCATCCCGCCTTTGTGAACGCCCTTTCATTCCCAACCTTTAGTTCTTTTTCTGGACTGTTTGTTTAAAGAAGGAGCCTGTCATTCCCCAAAGGGCGATACCTCTAAATTAGCAGGAGAAGTTTGGAGTCCTTGTTATAAGGAGTAACTCCTCAGCCTGTGAACGTCTTTGTGTATTTCTAATTATGTCAGTCGCCCTGTTTTAGAGAGGACAGATCTTTTACAGACGGCCTGTGCTGCAACCACATTTGAGTAGAAATCTGAAGATCTGCACATCTTAAGATCAGGTTTAGGACAGTTTGTTTATACATTCAAATTGTGCATTACAAAAAGAATAATTTGGAATTCTTTACATAAATATTACGACGGTTTTTAAAGGCAACCAAGAAAATAAAACAGGATAATTTGTAGATTTCGATTTAGCATTGGTACACAACCCTTTTAGCCATTTGTTTCTAAAATACCTTTATGCAAACATTAGCTAGGATAAGCTAATGCACAAGCAGCAGACCATACGCAGTGTTGCCCCTGACAGGCTTGCTGAAGGAAAAGTGTGAGCAGACAGATGATAACTGATCGAAGTAATGCCAGTCTTAACTCCCAACTGTTATCTTAATGAGGTAAAATGTTCCCATGATGCATTAAGACATCAACCGCGCCTCATCAGTGTTTAATGTACTGAATGCAACCAATCATCTGCCCAGATGAGAATGTTGGGAAGACGTTAACAATAAAGCCTTCATTGACAGTGAATGTATGTGCAGGGGCGCCGCTAGGAATCTTGGGCCCAATGACAAAAAAATTAAATTGGGCTCCCCCTTCGCAGCTGCTGTTACAGTTTCTTAAGTCTATCTGACCCATCAAAGCATCACAATTTTCAAGGCTTGCAGCTGCCCTGCTTTCTTTGGTCCAATAATGGTAACCATTACAATATTCACTGCTTTTGGATAAAATAAACGTCATCCACAATGAAAAAATGTGATATATTAAATATGAAAAGCATTTTTTTTTATTCTTAGCAAAAATAGATTTTAGGGAGCGTTGAAATGTTACAATTTCTTCAAATTGTAAAAAACCCCTTATGTGTGGTAAGCTGTAGCATGAGTACAGACACGTCATGACCTTTATTGCAGATATCATTTGCCTTTTTTCCTCCTTCAATTATAAAACACTGGCATATGAGGAAAAAGCGTACTCCACTGCTTTTTACATTTCATAAAGGAGTTGGATTAGTATCTTATTAGATGATTTTCATACGTGTCCTTCGCTATCTGCATTTCCATTGCTTTTGGGTTGCCTTGACATCCCCGTTTATTCTTTTGATCCCCCCTTAATGACTCTTTTGATTTAATAAGTCAAGCCTCAACTTTATGAATCTCGTCGAACTTTACAGAATAAATTGAGCCCTTGAGCCGTGCCGTCACCTACAACAGAGACTGTGATATTGAGTGTTAACTTGTGGGCAGAGGAGACAGCGCAGTGGAGGAACAGGTGCTGCAGGGTAATTACAAACACAGCAAGCTTTTAATTATGCTTTCTTGTATGAACTGTTAATGAATGTAAACCTCATCCAAACAGCAACGCATTCCCACTGTGTCTGCACAAAGACTCGCAAACACAGGCGCACCGACGCACAAATATTTAGGAGGGAAGATTGGCAGCCGATGGCTCTGGTTAAGGGCCTTCTCAAGACTCGGAGCACACCTGACTCTCACCCGGGTGGCCGCTCGGAGGCCCTCGAGTGCCTCAGACTTTGACAGCTAGAAAGTTGCAGCTCTTCAGCTTGGTTTGTCAAGAGTAGCGCAGACGTTCAACATAATCTCAGAGGTAGGCACAAGCTGTTTAAAAAGTTACCTTCGATAGCGACTATACCATTCTTATGTGCAGGACAGGAATAATTTCATTTTACTGACAAAGTTTCAGACTACGAGGAGTTTTCCTCCTAGTTTGAGCCGAGTTGCTGTGCATGGCTTTTAGTTTTTCTAAATATTGTTAATACTCTGTATTGTCTCATCTCTTGACCTGGATGTATCATTACTACTCTGGCTTAGATCTTGATTTCTACCCAAAGGATTGAGCTGTTCTTTTTTAAAGGGGCAGTATTAGGTGTTTTCCAGGCACATGGTGCCATTTTATAGCACAATCAAGCAACTAGTTACCTTCACTTGCTTTAATAAAGTTTTTACCAGCTTCGCTCTGAGAAGTAGCCCATATAATGAGCTCAGCAGACGCACGGTTCCTCCAAGTGTTTGTTAATTGCTGCTGGCTAGTCTGAAGGAGCTGATTGGCGGAAGCTTGGAAACTGCAACTCCCAGAAGGAGCTGCGCTAGGTCCACCCAGGCGTTTTGCACAGCTGAATGGTTGCCATGGGAGACTATAGGATGTCTCAAGCATGCGTGAAAGAATCAAGGGAACACTGCATGTATGTTTTCGATGAGGGGATAACATCATAACAAGATGTGAAGCTCAAAAAGTCGATCTTAAATAATACTTTCCCTTTACATCACCCTTTGACCTTTAGATTTGTTGATCTTGTTGGACGTTTAAAATGCTCATGGCAGGCTGTAATCCCAGAACCCTCTCATTTTGACAGCTCTGCTCCGTAACGATTCAGCCGGACACAGGTGAAGGCATCGATAATCGATTCACTGTGAAATCACCTTAAATGATTTGTCTGCAACATTTCCACTCTTGCGTACACATGCACATTTACCCCGTGTGCTCGTCTTGTCATAACTCACGTTCCACCTTCTTTTATATGAACAGATGAGAAATCATTATTTGTGGTCTGCTTGGGAAAAGCAGCAGGAAGGCTATGCAGACGTCTCGTGTCTTCCCGTCTCCACCTCGTTCCCTTTCTCCTGGCTTATTCAGTCCGTCTCTCCTCTGTCTTCTTCCCACTTGTCCTGCCTCTCGACTCCACTTTCTGTCCTCTCCTCGTGTCATCTCAGTCATCTCTGATGTGGAGGGGAGGGAAAAAAAGTCTAACCTAGACACGCAGAGCACTTCAAGCCTTTTATAACGCTTACAAATATGCCTTAAATCGGATTAAGGCATTGGGGCGGGAGGTTTTTCCTGTTGAAATTCAATTTAGTGATAGGCTGGACGTTGTGTGCACAGTGACAGGCAGGACATAAACTTGTCTCGAACACTGCGAGAGTGACAGGCAAAGAGAAAGCTAAAAGGAAGGATCTATGGAAAAACGCACTTTGTGACAGATGTTGCTGCAATTGCACCGAGGAATCTATGGGGTTTGTTGCTACGTAAATTAGGGAGGAGAGGTTGTGAATGTGCTAAAAACAGTGATAAATTTCAGATTTCTTATTATTTCAAGTAATTTTTTCATGTAAGCATTTTAATAGGGCTGTATTGCTACATGTAGTTAACCATAGCTCTTCCTGTATCTACAACCGAGGTTTTTACAGAGAGATCCAAAACATCATATTATTGCGATTTAAACTGCAAATAAATAGATCACACCTCATAATCGTTCATCAAATTAAGATGACATCTTATTTTGTTGTTAGAAATTGAGTTGCTGGCATAATGGAACGATTTTTGCTAAAGGGCGGATCCAAATCTGTCATTGGTCCAACCTGTGGATCACGGAGCATAGAAATGATCCAGTCAGCTCTGCTTCTGTTCATGTTTCCATGAACGTTTCCGTGACATTTCTTGCAGTGTTTGTAGAAACCTTCTTTTAATGCTTCTTTTATTTTGTAGTTTTTACCACATTTTCTTAGTTATTGTTAAAAAGTGTATTGCTATGGTACAGGTGACATGTTGTTGTTGTAAAAGATTTTGCTCAAGATATGTGCTCTGTTGCCTGCAGTTTGACTCAAACAGGCTTTGATATTTCAGTATAACAGTTACAACCAGTGATGGCATAGTTACTTTGAAAAAGTAACTTTAATCAGATTACTGATTACTCCTTGAAAAAGTAACTTAGATTACTGACTACTTGATTTGGAAAGTAACTAAGTTACATTAAAAGTAACTTTTTAGTTACTTTCAGCAGCTGC
>CAEFZY010024324.1:0-18197 GCA_903066815.1 Brachyrhaphis roseni
AGAAGCAGAAGAAGCTCCAGGTGAGTCGACAACAAATCCAGCAGAGAATCCAGGACACAGAGGAAGATGTGAAGCTGCTTCAACAGGAGGTGAAGGCCATCAATGTCTCTGCTGATAAAACAGTGGAGGACAGTGAGGAGATCTTTACTGAACTGATCCGTCTCCTCCAGACAAGAAGCTCTGAGGTGAAGCAGCAGATCAGATCCCAGCAGAAAACTGAAGTGAGTCGAGTCAAAGATGTTCAGGAGAAGCTGGAGCAGGAGATCAGTGAGCTGAAGAGGAAAGACTCTGAGCTGGAGCAGATCTCACACACAGAGGATCACAACCAATTTCTCCTCAACTACCCCTCACTGCCAGAACTCAGTGGGTCTAAATACTCATCCAGCATCAATGTCCGTCTTCTGAGACACTTTGAGGACGTGACAACAGCTGTGACAGAGCTCAGAGAGAAACTACAGGAAGTCCTGAGAAACTCATGGACAAACGTTTCACTGATGGTCACTGAGGTGGATGTTCTACTGTCAGAACCAAAACCAAAGACCAGAACTGACTTTTTAAAATATTCCAGGAAAATCACTCTGGACCCAAACACAGCATACAGAAAACTGTTTTTATCTGAGGGAAACAGAAAAGCAACTTTAATGCAATATGAACAATTTTGTTTTGATTATTCATTCAGCACTTATCAGCAGGTCCTCAGTAAACAGCGTCTGACTGGACGTTGTTACTGAGAGGTGGAGTGGGAAGGAGATGTTGATCTAGCAGTTTCATACAAGAATATCAGCAGATCAGGAGATGAAAGTGGTTTTGGTTTCAATGACAAATCCTGGTCTTTATTTTGTCATAATCAAATGTACATATTTTATCATAATGGTGATAAAATCTGTGTGTCAGGTTCAGTTTCCTCCAGACTAGGAGTTTACCTGGATCACACAGCAGGAATTCTGTCTTTCTACAGCGTCTCTGAAACCATGACTCTCCTTCACAGAGTCCAGACCACATTCACTCAGCCACTACATGCTGGAGTTGGGTTTTATAATGTTGGAGACTCAGCTGAGTTCATTAAACTGACAGAAGTTAATTGAAGTCCAGTTGGTTAAAATGTGTTTCAGTACCAATCCATGTGGTCTGCATTGTTGTTGATGGGAACTAATGTTGGGTCATTTTTTGTCAAACTAGTTTTGTCATAATTATGGTTGTGACTATGTTTTTTTTTAATCTATAGATTAATTTCTCTTGCTGTAATAGAAATGTCTCTGGTATAACAAAAAATCTGGCATAATACTAGAAATCTGTGTTAAAAGTCCCTTTAAATATTTTAGTCTGTATTATAGTTTTGTGGGACAGAAATCTGACCATTTTGCTGACATGTGATTGTGACAGACTGTCCTGAAAGCCTTCAAGACATCTGTCAACTATTCAATTACTACTAAATTGCCATTGTACAGTACCATAAGATTCCCAAGTCATTTCTTATACTTGATTTTACTTGATGCAATATCACAGCTTCTTTATAAATACATTTTTCTGCACGGTGTATAGCTTTTAATTTATATTTGACATCATTTTTCATTGTGATTTGATTGTGTCATTGTTCGTTGTTTATAGCAATTTTGTTCTTTGCAGAGGTGACATGAATTTTCTGAAGGTGGGATTAAGAGTGTGTCTATATATCTATCCATCTACACATAAACTAGCTAATGTGGCTACTTTGCTTGACAAGTCAGACTTGATATCAACTCAGGCCTGAACTGTTTTATGAATAGGAGCTAATCAGAGAGTAGGTTAGCCTGCTGACAATTTGAGTTCACCAGTTAGAGAACAGTGAATCTTCACCAGTGCAGACTGAATATATAGTTTAGCAATGACAGACAAATTGCAATACTGGATCACTCCTGCCTTATTTGAGTTGCATTATGTAAGTTACCGTGTCAGAGGTGCAGGGAGGCAGTACTGAAATGTCATCCTGTATACTTAACTTGCTATGCAAATGCAAAGTACAGATACTGACTAAAACAGCAGGTTCAGAGTGGGTAAGATAGATGCATTTGCTCCTCTTAAGTTTCCTCACCACAAAGTGAGTATTTTGGAAGTAAGCAAACTGAAATTAAAGGACCGTGGTTGAAGGATTTACCAGTAAATTCTAATATGTTGATTTTAGTTTCTTTTGGAATCAACAAATACTTTTTATCAGATTGCGGTAAGGCAGAGTGGGGGAAGTAAAATTGCAGATTTACTTAAATTATTTTTAAGCCTATATCACTGATTAATCATCTGTGACTTAAGTCATGTTGAAAACTAAAAAACAGAACTAATAAAACCAGACTTGATCTCATGATTGCTTCCTAACATACCTTGATGAATAATGCAGGATTACACACCATTGCGAGGTGTAAAGCCATGCCTTCCTGCACAGACGCTGGTTTGGGGAATAAGAGGCATTAGCTTGGAAAGTCCTGTGAATCCTAATTCCTGACAGATAACTTTAATGCCCTAATCACTGTCTCCCTTGATAATCAGACCCTTACAGGGGAATGGTAATTCTGACATTCAAATGCACTTGTGTGGAAAGTAAACTTTTACATCTCAAACTAAATTAATTTAACAAAAGGAGCTACAAGCGAGGCTGCAGGTAACCGAATAAAGTAACTTTGGTGTATAAAAAAGTGCATCCCTTGCATATTTGGATGTTATATCAGACAGTGTTTCTACGCTGCAAATACCTGGAGAATTCCTCTACTTTACCATTTATGCACTGGTGAGTCAATTAGCTGCTTTTTTTTTTTTTGCATGAGTCTATTGATGCGACGAGCCCCAGAGACTGCGCTTAGGAGTCCAACCAATGCCCTCAACTCTGTTCTCTTCCTCCCTCATTTTCCCTCTTTTCCTTTGCTCCTCTGATCCACAGATGGTCGGAAAAATTGGTGAGGAGGAAGAAGGGGGGAGATGAAAGATGTGGCAGTCTTAAAAAAAAAAGAGAGGCACAAATCCAGTTACGGATAGAAGAAGGAAATATATGCAATCATGATTCCCCACCACAGGCGAGTCTGTAACTTCTTGTTTAGCCATTAGAGCAAAAAAGAGAAGTAAGTGGAAAAAGGTGATTTCTAGTTGGAACGAAAGGGAAGGCCTTATTTGTAATTGGCTTCTAAAGTTACTTAATTTTTATTTTTGAGTTCAAAGTAAAAAAAGCAAAGAGTTCAGATTAGCTAAGCCAATGTTTTACCTCTGTACATACAGCTGAGTTCATTTAAGCTCACAAAGTCGTTAGCATCAAAAAAGTTTGAGATGTAATGAAAAATGTAAGAGCTACATAATAATGAAAAGACAGTGAGACAAAAGTTGGGATTACAAGCCTGAACAAAGAACAATCAAGACCAAGAAGCAAAGTGTGTTTCTGCATCAAAGCTCGTTTGTGAAAAGTACATGAGCCAAACTGAAACCCCAAAGAATATTTTATAAATCTAATTTAGAATTTTTTTATCATCTTTCTGATGTGTCTGCCACAGTTTCCATTGTCAGCTGTTTTTCCGTTTGTCAGCAGGTTTACACAAAGAGTCCCCAATGCCAAATTGAATAAGCGAGTGTCCTGATTTCTACACAAACTACAGACATTTTGATTTCCCTACTGACTCTCCTCTACTCCTATTGGTTCAACTGATTGTTCAAATGTAGGCCAGGAGTGTGGCTGCTGGACATCGGTGCGGTAGACAACTGCTTTCGGTGTAGTATTTTCCCAGTTGCCAATTTCTCAGATTTTGCGATTAGAGATTCAAATAATGCTATGATTTCTAAGGAGAAATTAGCACCAGCCTGATGTGAAAAAGTAATCATTCCCCTTCTTAGTCATTAACCACAGTTTATCTAATTTCACCAGCCAGACTTGCACTATCGGGAAAAAATGACTTAACTAGAACCTGCCTGACAACATGAAGTCGCCTAAAAGACCTCACACTTCATTACATAGAAAGAAATACAAAAACAGATGAGAAACCAAGTTCCTATAATCATATCTAGACTGAAAGATGTATCCGCAAAAAGCAGAGATACAATCCTAAGGCTACCAAAACGGATCCCCTCAACGCCTTGACTGCGCCTACAAATTCTGTCCATGAAAGTAAGTGAGAGAGAACAGGGAAAAATGCTAGCTGTGCGACGGTTCCAAGGTGAAAATAACTGATGTCAACAAAGAACATTAAAGGCCAACAGAACAAAAATATGGTTCCTCTTCTCCCCCAAGACGAAAGGTCCATCCAGATTTTCCCTCACATGTTATATAGGTCACTGACTTGGTAAGTTACATTTTATGTCAATGACATATAGAGGGTTCAAAAATTCACTTTTTAACTTTTCAGCAGGATTTTTTATTTTTTTACTTTGGTGGTGGTAAACCATTGTGGTTCAGGGCAAAACGTTTAATAATTCAAGTTAAACCTAAGCAGATGAAAGTGTGCCTCTACATCAAGTTTGATGTCTTGAAATATAAAATAAAATGTTCTTGGCACGAAACATAGTAGAATGATGCAATACATGAAATATTTCCTTTATATAATCTGTGAGCTAAATGACATTTTGAGGTCATGCAAATTGCATGTTTGCATCAGCAAAGCTCAGTACTTTAGAATGAGATGAAATAATGATGCCAGTTAAAAAAAAAAAAAAACATCTGCATTTTTTTGATCTCCAGACTCAAAGTTTCAGATTAGAATAACTAATAAACAGATGTCAGCAGCAATTAGACCTATCAGATCCAAACCACATTTTTGTATGTTTCCAAAAAATATGTTGCTGTCTAAATCAGTGTGTCTCCTTTTTTGTCATTGCCTTACAAGTTAGACTATGAGGATAAGGGAATCTTTTCCTGTCCTCCAAAGTGTTTGTTGTATTTAAATCCTGTAAACACAGTGGAATAAATAAAAGTATTTAGTGACAGTGAGTTTACCAGTTTCAGTTTCTTAAAAGAAAAGAGCAATATAAGCAGAATAGCCTTGTGAGCCATTGCAAACATTGTTAATTCACACACCAACCTGCTAATAGAAATATATTCTTACCTAATGGCAAGAATTAGGTACAACCCCCCCGCCCCCCCTCCCACACACACACACACACACACACACACCCCTACATGATCTATAAATCAGTCTGCAGCCAAGTTGTTGTAGAGGTTAAATAAATATTATTAGACCTTAATTTGTAAAATGGTAGCAAATTTGCTTATTTCATAACTTCATAACCTTTGACCTTCTCTCCTCTGCTCTGTTTAACAGCTACGGTCTCAGATCAACTCAGTCCTCCAGGACTGTCAGCAGCAGAAACAGCAACTTTATACATGTTGGGGAAAATATAAAATACATTCCAATTAGATTCTTGATTAATTTGGGTTGTTGCTATGTTGTTGTTCTGTGTTTTAAGATCTTGTACAATATGCCCCTTTTCAACTTTGAGCCCTTGCCACTCCAAAGGTCTCTGCACGGCCCTGCACTCATCAAAAACATACCTGGACTGTAATAGATGGTTTTATTGTTAAATCTCCAGTCCAGGTGAACACCAAGGTATTTTTACTCCTCAACCTCTAATCCTTCTCCAATGATGGAAATAGTTTGTGACCCAGCTATATATACAGCTTGCACATACAAACACTCAAAAAACTTATGCTATTAAAATTACTGATTAAAGTTCTGGTTTAGTCAGTTAGTGAAGGAAAAGAGGCATGTTTTGGTCTCAGATATTAAGAAGTGAATATCATGTGTTTGAACACAACTCTGAATTGGGAGAGTTACATAAGTGTTCATATTAAAAGCAGAAAGAGAATGTGATCAAAACGTGGCGTTAATGAGGCTCGACACAGCAGCTCTGCAATTTGAATATTCTACAGAAGCGGAGAGAGGGAATCAGAGCTCAGCAGAGCTACAGACAGCGAATCATCAGAGGTGCTCCGCTGCCAAGAGGCGGTGGGAATACTTTAAAACACCATTGTTAGGAGCTGTAATGACAGGCGTCAAATGATGAAAGGCAGAACATAAGCCAAACATCCATGCCTGCCGCATGACCCAAAGTGATAAAAGGTTCGAGTCCAAACGGATTTACGTTACAGCCGGGTAAAGTGGGGATTAAGTGTCTGAGCTTCAGAGACAGATGCTCTATGATGAAAAGTCTCTAAACAAAAAGACTGGGATTAGTGGAAACTAATATGATGAAAAGATTTAGAAATATTTACAGATTACAGAATATGTGGGTGGTTAAAAGTAATTACTACTTGAGGCAGGTGAAAGGATTGTAATCCGTGACAGTAGACATCTGTGTAGCCAGGCTGTCAGTTGGATCATTTTCAATAAATAAAGGAAAGAATTCTGTTTTTTGGCTCAATTTTTAGCTTTCTTTTTTTCTCAAGAATGGAAAACAAACAAGGTTGAACAAAGCAGAGCAGTATGTCAGCACTTAACTACCAGGACTAGGCAATAAATTCAGGAGCAGTATCTTATTATAACGTTTTAACAAGCTTTACATATTATTATAATGAGATGTATATCTCAATAAAGGCAAAATATGTTGTGGAGTGAGGAGGAAAGGTGATAAAAGTAAAACGGCAACACCTCGATTGAGAAGTGAGAGGATGGGGAGCCAGAGTGAATCCCTCTGTGCCTTTCTTAGAGGTCATAATCTGTCAGAGGAACATATTTTTATCGCTAAAGTGAGATATAAAACTCACCTTGTTAAAACAAGAAAGTTTCTCAATATGACGAGATGCAAAACTGGTTAAAATTAGAACATTTCTCGTAACCATGATTATCAATCCTGTTAAATGTTTCTAAAATGCAGAGACATTATATTTTGTAATAATAATAACAATTGAGTAATGATGGTAGAGCCATAAACGTTATGTATGTATGTCTCAGATGAAGGTCCAGGAGAATGTACCTGAATGAAGTTGGTTCCCCACTTTCTTCAAATCAGACAAAATTGGTGTTGAATATTTGTGCTGGTTTGTGCAGCAAACATTTTGTTTGTGCCGATATCATTCTAAAAATATTAATAAATGTTTCCAGAGGTCATGAAAGGTCAACCAGCTCCCCCAACCTTCTTCAAATCATAGAAAATTGGTGTCCATCAACTCGACTATGCTTGTGCTGGTTTGTGTAGCAAAAAATGTTGTTTGTGCTGCTTTGGTTTTGAAGATATTAATGAAAGATTAAAGGTATTTTTGATTTTGTTTATATCTTAATTAATTTCATTAATGTCTTCAAAGCAAAAGCAGCACGAACAAAAATCTTTGCTGCACAAGCCAGCACAAACGTAGCACAAACGTTAGACACCAATTTTGTCTGATTTGAAGAAGGGGGAGGTCCATTTTCACTCAGGTGGAGAATGTCACTAAGTGTCAGTTTCAAGTTGTCGGAAGATATAAGTCTTCCAGTCATTTGTTCAGACAGTCCAGTACAGATTATATATAGATGTTGATACCAGAAGTAAGAGGCTGCACTAACATTAGCCGCTAGCTAGTCTGACTGCTACTGTGCTATCTGCGCGAAACGTAACTTTTAGTGTCTACAAAGGAAAAAACATACTTTGTGATAAATATTGCGATATTCATCGCCCAGTTTCACCTGCGACGTAGTTTACTTTTACTTCACCAACAAACTTTGAATTTATCATCAAAGAAAACATGATAGCCTGATTGTGGAAATGTTTTGCTCTATTCCAAGTCTGAAAAAAAAATTACAGCTTTTCTCTAGTTTTAGAAGAATCCTGGTGGCTCTATGCTAGATTCCAAAATAATAGTCACAGAAAATAAAGTTGCATTTCTGTTTGCATTGAAACACAGAAAGCTCCACAGAGCCTTAGATTAAAAATGAAATACAAGTCGAATGTGTCGCATGGCGAACCTGCCTTTGAATTCCTGATAACAAGATTTCCGATGTCAAAAGAAAGATGAAAAAGTAAGTCACAGTCAAAAAGCACATGGCTAACGCAGAATTCGAAATTGATGAATAGTTCTGGCTTTGATAAAACATGCAGGCTCAGGGACGGTAATATAATAATGTGGAGGGTGAAGGGCTGGAATAAAAGAGGAGAAATATGTTTGAGGTCTGATTGGAGTACATTACTTTGACTGTGATGGATCTTTTTTTAAATTTTCTGTCTCTGTCTGTCCTTGCACTCTGCATACTCAAGGTCTGCCTGTAATCGGAGCACACCCTGCGATCCCCCTTTTTAAACAGGGGGACCACCACCCCAGTCTGCCAATCCAGGGGAACTGCCCCCGATGTCCATAAAATACTGGAGTCATGTCAGCCAACACAACCCTACAACATCCAGGAACCCAGGACGAATCTCATCTGGGGGAAATAGCCAGTCTTAGCAGCTTCACCAGCTAAGACAGGTTGGAGGTATCCACTGACTCACTTACTCTTTTTTAAGGTAGTAACAACCTGTGTAACACGCTGAGTAGCAGTTCCAAGTTTCCCCCAACATGTTCAAGCGTACTTCACTCCTCAGAGGCCCACGCATACTCAACGATACTCAATGTTTGCCGGGTACGTCTGCACAAAAGTAAATCTTTGCGACTGCAGACATGTTCTTGATGATGCACAGCAAACTGATTGGCAGGAAATAGTGTTTACATCAGACTATTCTGTCTGCAACAGTGAGCTGATAATGTTGAGATTTAGCCCAGCCAGTCGTAAGAATGCGTAGCATGACTGCTGCTCACTGTGCAGCATTGAGAAGTTGTCCTATAGTTGGTTTGGTCCAGAAGAAACGGGGCTAGGTTCCCAACTAGCTCATCAAACTAGTTAGCATCCATTCGGATTGTGGGAAATGAAGGAATTGTAGACAAAGAGAAATGTAGACAATCGGTAAACTTGACTGTGAAATCTCAACCGTTTGGGGCAGTGCACAGTCCATGGAATATATGTACTACGCCTGAGTGTGTGGCATAAATTAAAAAGATTGGTGTGAAGTGATAGGAGAAAATAAGTACAATAGATCAAGACGCTCAGGAGAAACGCGGAAAATGTCACGATCAGTAAGCAGGGAAGTCTGGGGAGTTATCGTTGGTTCTCAAAAGCAAAAAAAAAAAAACTTGTGAAAGCACACGCGAGTCAGTGCAACCCTGCTGAATTCTCCACAAGTCTCTTAAGACTTAAGAGGGTTAAAAAGGAAAAGCCACATCACCAGTTTGGCAGTATTTGGTTTGGATGTTTAAAACAAAAAAAAAAGTATCAAAAATATTGACCGAAATGAATTGCTTGTATTGCAATAGGTTTTTCAGCCACATTGCCCTGCCCTAGTTGATAGCACTGCAGCAAGAGCGTCCTGGGTTTGAATCCCGGAATGAGTCGTTTTGCAGCAACTTTGCATGTTCTCCATTGGTATGCATGGGTTAGGATGCATATCCTAACATGGGATGCATATCCATGCATCCTAACATTAACTTCCTGTAAATGTTTGGGATTTACAACTGCAAGTTTAGCAGATCCAAAGGCTAAATATTTTGGCTATATATTTAACTGAAAAGAAAAACAAAAACCTGTTATTTTATTTTCATTTATCTATAATGCAGTACTTTGTATTTTGTCCCATAAAATCCTAATAAAATACCCTGAAGCTGGTAGTTGCGGTCTGACAAACACTCTGAACATTTGAGCAAAGCGCCATACCTGTAAACACAGACTCCAATAAATGCAGACGCCCCAGTGGGCCGCTCCTTCCCATCCCCAAATCACACACACATTTACGAACAAACACACTGACACCATCCATTAAAGGCAGACAGGTGACAGCAGGCAGCGGTGGCACGCTGTGACAAGAATGACTCCTTCTTTAATCACACAAGACGCACACACACACCAAAGCACACCTATGCTCTGCAGTAAAAGGGACAAAACAGGATGGGCAATGGGTGGAGGAAGGAGCAAGGAAGGGGATGGGAGGTGAGGGGATGACAAGTCCCTTTGACCTACAGGAAGATTGAGGAGACAAAAATGATTCAGTAGGCATTAGAGGGCACAAATGGAAAGACACGGAAGAAAAGTCAAGCTATGGCTGTAGAAAACTAAAGGGAAGACAAATGAAACTACTGGAACTAACTAAACCATATGATTTAACTTTCCTTAATAAAACCTACCAGATGTTCAGCTGTCAAGATTAGAAAATGCTGAAAATGAAGTAGAAATCTAAATATGTATGGTGCTTAAAACAGTGTAGTTTTGGTGGATGTGCTGTAGTCAAGAGGTGTAGGTGGAGATTCTCTGTTTCCAGTGGAGATTCTCTCAAACTCATTATTGTGTTTAGAAAAAACATACATTTTATATTGGACAACCATTTTTATTATTGTGGTACTCTGTGGAATCGCTGCACGTCTTGGACCACTTTGTGGTTGATCTGCAACATTTCCAGTTTTCTGAAACTTGCAAATAAGTCTTGCCACAGTGTTGTGTGTGATGCTCGTTCCATGATTTCTGTTAAAGTTTCGTGCAACCATGCGACTGCTTCCAGATCCAGCCATCAGTATCGTTTCAATTCTATTTGCTCTTTTATGAAACACATCTTATTGGGTATCTGAAATATAAAAGAAATATACATTTGACATTCTCCTATGTATGGAAACGTATGGCCCACCCTACGTTTCCATACATAGGAAACGTAGGGTTTCCTATGTATGGGAACCCTACGTTTCCATACATAGGGAAACGTAGGGTTTCCCTATGTATGGGAAACCCTATATAGATTGAGACCAGCACATACTGGAGGTAGGTGAAAATCGTGAGGGTCTTGTTTTTATGATAGCGTGATTTGCTCCTCCGATTGCAGTCTGGGTCTTCCTTGACGTCTCCTTCTGGTGGGACTTGTCTGGACCCACCTCACAAGGGAGGCGTCCTCACCAGATACCAGAAGCACCTCAACTGTCTCACTTGCATTAAATCCACCCATCGATCTCCCACCTCATTTCATGAACAAACCCCTGAGATACTTAAAGTTCTCCTCTTGGGGCAGGACCTCATACTCTACCCTTTCCCAGTTTAAGACCATAATAGGAGGCATGGGTTTTCATCGGCTGCACATTCACTGGTCCAATGAACGCTTGATGTCAAACCATCAGAACCACATCTTCTCCTCAACATCTCGACCACCGCCCAGTAACTGTCCATAAAGGTTACAAACAGAATCAGTGACATATAATGTATTCTCCTAAAGTCTGACTTGTTATCTGTCTTGAAAATTGTGCAGAAAATTACGTCACTGCCAATCAGACTTTAAAGTCCATTTGAGTGATGCTTCTTGCTTTGGACAGACAAAAGATCAGAGGAAACTGACAGTAAGCATCAGCGACAGGAGCAGACCACCCGCCGCTTACAGAATCATCTCAGGGAGGAGAACGAGATTCATTCCAGTGTTTCGTATTAAAAACATGTCATACTTGGATCTTTTTTTTTTTTCCCAAGTTAGCTCAGTTTAAAGTTTCCATTTCCGTTTCACTCTGTATCTTTCCTTAATTGCTCTCTCAGTGCGTTGCCATTTCTCTCACCTGCCTGTCCCCCCGTTTATAGTTGCAGAGAATTTCAACACTGTCTCCCTTTCCTTCCTCTGAGGCCAAGTGTCAACCCACTTCAAAGCTATCGAGCTGTGAGCTCATCCTAAATTTTGTAAGAGTTAGTTTTAACTCAGCCTTTCATGTTCAGGTCCCTTTTCACCCCTTTTGTTCTTCCTTCGCTCTCTTCGTGCTTTTGACTAAGACACTGTTAGATCAGTTGCGTCAAAGCGACTCTGCTTACATTTTCTGTCCTCTGCACTGTTTTTCTGCCATTACTATCAGACTTAAGTTAAAGTCTGATTTGTTTTCTGTTATATTATGTCTTGGTTTGGACTCTGGATATTTTACCTGTTGAAGTAAGATGGAAGCTTCTAAATCTGCTGCCATCATTTCTTTGGACTGCTGACAAATTTTTCATCATAATAACAAATGTATTGACTAATTATCTGATCCTTTTCTCTTTGATTATTGGTGAAATAATGTGTATGTTATTATCTAGTTCACCAAGTGCACTGTGGGAATAGATTGGGAATCATCATACACATATGGTAAAAGGAATTGTTGTTTGGTGCAATTTTAAGAGCACATGTTCATTTTCTCATTTAAACTAAATGTCAAAATAAAAAATAAAAAAAATGGTTCCTTAATTGGTCAGATGTTGCTTTAAAGCACGAATTGGTATTTTAATTAAATCATAAATAATTTAAATACAGTATAGTCACAAGGCTTTTCATTTATATTTCTTTGTGTTAACAAGCCATCTGTGATTATCTCTGTTAATAACAAATTGAAAGGAAGATATTAGCCAGCAAGACACATAAAGTTCAATTTAGATTATTTATGTAGCTCGAGTTCACAACACATCATCTCATGATACTTTACAAAAAACAGTTCAGTCAACTCTTATATACTTTACAATTGTTATGTGAAAAAAAATGAGGACACATGTTCAAAATTGCTAAAAAATATTGGAGCTGGAACCAAAAACAGAAAGCAACTTAACTGCAGGTAAAGGTTGAAAATGAACTTTAAGCCACTCAGAAGAACAACAGTGTCTGAATTCAACGTAAATTATTTTGTTAAACAGCATTCAATAGATTGGAATATTATTATTGAAAATTTATTTTAGTAACTTTATCACAAAGTGAAACACATGAAGGTTTTTAAAGTCTTAACTTTGGTTAATCATGGTTATATTCCACTTCCAGTTAATGAAAACATGACATTTAAAATTAGAATATAACATCAGACCAACAAAAATTATTTGTAAAAACAGAAATGTGAGATTCATGAAAAATATGTTTAATGCCTTGTTCTTTTCAAAAGGTACATTTAGTCTGACAAACGAGCCTCATCGGGACGTTTATTCACATTTATTAATTATGACAATAAATCGTGATTTTTCAAGCTTTTATAGTACTCAGTAAAACTGTTATAGTGTTAATAAAGACAAAAAGTGAAAGTAATTTATTGTTTTCACTTATTTTGTATTGTGTAAGGAATATTATAGTTTAATTTATTTGGATTTTGCTAATAATTTATTGTTAACTGCAAATTAGATCTGCTGTCCACTTAAATCATGTGACTTTGTGTCGTACTTTCCTCGTAGCTCCTTATGAACCTAGTACAAAATAGTAAAGGGTTACACTTTTACTCAAAGTAAAATTTATGCTACCATTCCAAATTGGATGTATTCATTGTTCTTTTACCGTCTGTGACCCAAACAACCAACTTGCTGCTAGAAGCGTAACGTTAAAGAGTACAGCTTTGCTATGCATGTTGGCTCCGATCCCTGCAGCTGAAGAAAGATACTTAGGATAGAGACAGCACTGCCAACAACTATAAATCCAGCCAGTATTACGCCTCGGTACATTAGCAGGAGACGTATGGCTCCCGGTCTAAACGGGGCCGAGTTGTCACCACGGCAACAGATAAGACAATGGGCATCGATATGACATTGAGCTTTAAAGCATTTGCCCGTATTGGAGCCAGTCCCCAGTTTGCCGCATGATTCATAAGCAAAGTGCCACGAAGCATTACATCAGCGGCGGAGCAATAAGCACATAACCTGCAGAAGATGGCCCCTGTTCAGAGGCTTCACACGCCTTCTGTGAATCTTTGACCATTCTTTATTAAGGAGATGCAACTAAGTCAGAATTCACTAAGGCTTGGTCTTCTCTAAAGTATGACATTTGTTATTTCCTTTAGATATTTTCCCCCTCTGGTTTAATAATGAAACATGGATGTGAGAGAATCTCAGTTTCCCTTAAATGTGAGGGTGAATAGCTGGTTGTTTCAGGTGACTCTGTTGCCTGGTGATCTGTCCAGAATGTATTCCATCTCTAGTCTGCCCGTAACTCTGGAGGAGCTGGAAAGACCAACTGCTCAGGTGGGAGAATCTGTAGACAGAATCATTTGTCGCACACTGTTCCATAATCTGAGCTTTATAGAACAGTGCCCAAAACAATTCAATTGAAAAGTACTTCATTCAACCCAAAGGGAAGCTAAATGTTGATGTAACTCATATCCGAGTATCTTCAGAATCATTTTGGATGATAATGATGTGGACAGGAAGGACATTCTTTAGAAGTCAGTCTCACAACAAAGAGGCCTCTGACTGAAGACAGTAGTTACATTTCCATTCACATAAAATTGCACAAAATGAAATTAGGAAAGTACCTATTTTCCAGACTATAGAGCGCACCTCACCATAAGCCGCACCTACAATTTTCTTTTTTAAACTGGAACCGTACATAGGGTACATATACTGGGCTATAAGCCACTGGTATCTGACCCGCTCTCATTTTTTCCACAAGAATACAGCAAAGGACTACGTCCTTAATAAATCTGCTATTATGGATGCAGCCCTGCGTCTCCATGGATTTGTTCACGCTGAGCTTACATGCAGCGGCTCTATTTCTCTCCTGTACTGCCAGATTGATAGCCCTCAACTTAAAAGTGGCATTTTTTTCTTTGTGTTGTTTCCATGATGAGCGGATATAAGTTTGAAAAAAATTTTCCGTCATACCTGCTGCTAGCATGTGTTTGTTCTCAATAAAAATTAGTACTTTCTAATTTTATTTCCAATTTTGACTTCCAATGACTCACTTCCTGGTGATTGAAGAAAAATCCACAGAAAAGCCAAAACAGGATATATAGTCCAAAAAAAATGGTACATTAATGGAATCACCAATCTTGGGAAAAAAATCTAGTTTTTTGGTAAAAAGTTGGGATGGGATGAGGTGGTTTTTCACAATCGTATCACAATTGGCAAAATTGAAATGGACATTTTTTTTCATGCCAGTTCATATACAGCAGCAATGCATTATTTGTAGGTACTGACCTCTATGGACAATGAGCCTCCAGAGCTCTCATAGCATCACAGTTTATAAAAAGTTGTGTATCATTCCAACATGTTGAATCCATAACTCTTCCGTAAAATCACCAACTACAATTTCCCCAAAACGCTGTCAAGTAGGCGGAGCTTGTCGCTCCAACACCTGAATGAGATGCCGTCGTCTCCTCTGATTGGCTGATGGATGATGATGGTATATCTCATGTTTACATTGTCGCTTCCATGATTTTTACTGACTTATTGCATTGAACAAAGTTCTTCACATGTGATTTTAATTGCATTTCTCACTTAATGGAAACTCCACAATTGCGAAATTGTTTTTTGGCATTAGCAGAACATCGACAAAAGTTTTGTGTCCGTTTGTAATGAAAGCACAGCTACTGTCATGACATGCTAGCAGCTCGTACGGTTTCAAAGTCGTTGGATTGTTGCTCATTATGATCCATGCAAGAGCTGGTTTGGAGCAAGAGCAACTATTGGGGGAGACGTGTGTTGAATAAGATACTCTGGTCAAATAAGAGCAAAATCAACTGTTCTGTGTGTGTGGCAGAACACTGGCACACACGGTGGTAGTCGCTTCATGGCAGTGGGATGCTTTTTGTGGTCTTTTCAGAAGATTCAGGAAAGCTGATTTAAGATGATTGGAATTCTGTCATGCTACATCTACAATGAACCTTTCACTGTTTCTGGAAATCAAACTTGAGGAACAGATTCAGTAACTAGTCAGACGCCAACAGACCTGCAGATGAATATGATGCAAAAATTGTCAAACTACCGATTCAGGGGAGCTGAAAACACACGTTGACTTGAGACCAAACACCCTGTTGTGTTCACTTCACGATAATGTTCCACTTTGTGTTGGTCTGTCATATTGAATCAATTAAAACATATTACAGTTTGTGGATCAGTGGGTATGGAGGGGAGCTACGGTCCTTCAGTCTGTGTTTTAGTTGTGTTTCTGCTTCAATTACACCTATGAGTGTAATTATCTCCATGATGTGTTTCAAAGTTTTGCAGGAGTCTGCTTTATGAGCCAGTCACTTAAATCAGGTGAGCCGGAGCTGTGAAACACTGAATGCAAACAGCAATCTGTCCCTCGGGGGCTGAAATGGCCTCTATAAGGCTAGAACCTGTCCCAGCTGCCGCATGGTGAGTTACAGACTTACAGGAAAACACTGAGACCAACATGCAGATATAGATTTTTATTTGTAACACAGAACAATTAGGAGGAAAAGTGGAAGAATCAGAGAGGAGATGAGGATAACAACTAAGCAATTGAGTTTGGTGATGATATCAAAGTGCTAATTGATGCAGTATTGATCCACGCAACGATGCCGTTTAAAGCTCAAACGGGGCTGTTCATGTCTGTCTGAACAGACGGTCATCTGAATATGAGTGTTGGTGTGATCAGTCTTCTTCAGCTGGAGACTTCCACATGACTTTCACTTTTTTAATTTTTTATTATTTTGTACAGATGCTGAAAAGACCAGATCTTGACTAGCCTGGCCATTTCAGAAAATAAACAACATCGTCCACAATTCCTCCTTCTGTTCGCTGTTTGACCCGGCTGGAATTCAACAAGAGAAATCCAGCTCAATGGAAGAAATCCTAAACAGAGCACCGGCGAGAGATGGGAATTAAGAGGAATTGCGTAAAAGGCAATGACCAGACGGGAAACCTCCAGTCTTTGAAACTGCTGAACTTTAATTGTTGGTCAACGGAAACACGGCTGTTATCCAAGGCTAGGACAGGGAATTATGTCTGGAAATAACTTATTTTCATTCACTTATCTTTTTCCACACATATGCTGAACTAGATAACACCTGAATCACATTCCAACTTTTCCAGAGGATGTAGGAACCTTGTGGGTGGACCAGGGTTTTTTCATCTATTAACCATCGAACCCCCTTTAACCCTAGAAGGCTTGAGCAGGTAAAACAATGGCTGGATGGTTTCTAAACGTCAGAGAAGCACACGCTCTGTTTTTGAAGGCCATGCAGGTTACGATGCTCCACAGCTTCCGTCGAAAGAAAACACCCATCAAGGACCATTAAGGCACTAATTGAGATGTGGTTATATCACAGGCTACCATCCCATACTGTACTCCAGAAGACCACTTCAGCTGGATATGCTTTGTTCATCTGCATTATTCATTAGTCGTACTGAAGCTGGCTTTGTCACGTTGGCGTTAGAACGACCTCTGTTTGCAGAGTGCAATGCGGGTCGAGGACATCATCATCCAACTCTAAGAGCTGCTGATCGCTGGGTCGGCTTCGTGTTTAGAACCGGGTCGGTCTTCTGATGCGAGTGCTGAAAGCAGCAACAACAACTTAAAAACACATTTGCTGCAACAACTTCTTAACACAAGAGGAAAGGTTAACTCATGTCTCTAGTACTGTACAGGTAAAGGTTGAGCTGACAGGAATCATAAGTAATGGATGTATTTTTGTTAATAGGACTGTAGACAAGAGTTCATATCTTCGGGAAAGGCCTTAAAGTCAGTGAGACTCAAAATACTCTGAAACTAACAAATGAAATACTCTCTGGTTTTAAAATCTTAGGAGGACTTTAATGTTTCAGTTTATCATTTAAATCTGTATTTTGGTCAGTTTTGTTTCTCCCGGTGATGACTTCCACAAAGAGCTTTAAACCTCACTGTGCCTTCGGGATGTAAACAGAAAACTGAAGTTTAACCCCTGAAAACTATCAGATCACACTGAACATTTGAGTTTTCTGTCCAATTTCTTCTTTTTGTTGTTTTTTATTTGTTTCTGGACAAGAGATGCAGTGTAGAGAAGCAGCACTCAAATCCCCTCCAACTATTCTGCAGACCAGTAACTGTTAACAAGAGATGACCAGAATTTTTTATTTTATGGTGGTGAAAATATCAAAAAACAGGCTTGTTTTCCTTGAAAACAACTTCAGCTTTCAACAACTGTCTGTATTTGACATTTATTCTGGTATTACTGTGAGGTTTCATCTGTACTCTAACAAAAAGAAAACAACTGATAAATCATGTCTGTCTTAACGGTAATAATGGATTAAAAATGACAATACTAACAAACGTAGTCTAAATGGATCAGCTTTTGGTCAAACTTTTCTTTTCTGTTGATAAAATGATCGAACTATGTAAATAAGAGCCCCTGGTTTGAATATCTAGCCATTATAAAATACAGTTTATGAGAAAAAAAAACATCAGAATACATTAATATACAGGAGAATATCTGCACTAATTTGTGAATGATTTCATTCTCCCTCACTCTCTCTATGTATATATACTGTATACAGTTATATATATATATATATATA
>CAEFZY010024329.1:0-11356 GCA_903066815.1 Brachyrhaphis roseni
TATGTGCATAAAACAGATTAAAACGTGTAACATAAATGATTATCAAAGGACAAACACAAAACATACCCCATAATTATATCATGGCCCTCCAGGACTGGAGTTTGACACATGAGCTTTAGGGGCGCCGTAGAAAAGATAGTATTAGATAGTGTTTGAATTTCCCAATTTGTGACAGTGTTTTTATAGCAGATTTTCAGCAACAAGGCAATGCAAGGTGCTTTACATGAATTGAAAGGAAACACAAACAATAGAACAAACCAAAGGAAAGAGCAAAAGAAGAAGGAAAAAGAAAATAATCTAATAATGTTGATCCAAAATATATAAACTAGATACTCCTATTCAGACCAGATGAGTATAAGCAAGTATCCTCTGGTCTAATTCTTTTTCTTGGTTGGAAGAATAGGAGTCTAAAAAGTAGTTGCTGAGGTAGTTTTACTGGATTCTAAGTTTGTTCTAATTCTGGGTTGCTAGAAGTTTAAGTAAGTATCCTCTGTGACATCATAGGGCCATGAAAACAGGTTGCTCGACCTCCCGGCAGAAGTCTGATAAGATGATATCAAGGGATGTCCTTGGGAGCGCTAAGCTCCACAGCTGCATGGATAACAGGAGGGGCTGATGTGGGAAGGAGCTTTATGCCAATTCAGACACAGGATGTCTTAGGTTGGGTAGATTATAAATCAATCTTCTCTAAAGTCTCTCCGATACATCTCAGTTCCCAATTATCCAAATTAGTTTGGTTGTTCCACTGAACGGAAAGCAGCAACTTTCGATTTCATTCCGTTAGTGAGTTTTAGAGTCCTCAGCTGAGCTGCGAGTCTCAGCAGGGCTCACATCCAACTCGTCTGTCCACACCAACAGTCTGAGTGTTTGCTAGTTCAACCAAGTCCGTCACAAATTTGTCGATAAACCAGGTATCCGCAAACAGCAGAAATCCTGTTGTCATGAATAAATCCAGGTTGCCTTTAAACGCAACTTGAGCGCTAAGCTGCTGCTGCAGGTCCTGAACTACAACACCTAAAATTTTCAAACCTGGACTAGGTTATTCTCAACTAATAGCAAAATATGTAAAACTGTGTGGGATTTGTGAAACCTTTGAGATTTGTGAAACTTCAAGAAGGAGTGACTCCGGGTCTCTTTTTGCATCTCGACCACATAAGAACTGAACTGCTCCTTCTCTGAAATTTTCATTATTTTGCTGTTAGCTTTTTGTTTTCTTTCATAAAAGATGCTGAAGGTAGTGAAAAATTAGGTGAAATTGCCTTGTATTGAAGTTTCACAGATCACAAAATTGGTTTTAAATATTCTGCTATTAGAGCAGAATAACCCAGTGCAGGTCTGAAGAGTCTCAATGTTGTAGTTTTTTAACTAAAATAGATCAAATATGCTGAAGGTAAAGAAAAATAAGGTGGAATCGCCCTTTAGCCATTTCCTGAATCGGAAATCAACTTCAGCCTTGTGTTATAAGAGTAGTTTTATTACACTGTACTTTTTATTGAATAATGTTGTTATTGCTACTCTTACTTTAGTAGATTGATTTTACATTTAAAGAAATAGACTTCAGAGATGGGGAACATTTGGTTCCTAGTTTTCTGGGAATCAAATATAATGTTCATACAAATTAGAGGATAATTACACAACATTGTATACATGTCACCGTTTATATCCTTTTTTATTTCGTATTAATAAACGGTTATTTTATTTGAAATGTTGCATAAAGGTTTGTTTATTCTGCTGCCCCAAAATAAGCCAGTGGCTCCTAGCTAATCTTCTCTGGAGCTGGGTTAGGGTTAAAACCTCCAATATGGTGGCTGCAGCTTCTGCTGACATTTTCTCCCAGCAACATAGACATTTCTTCCTAGACTGTGTTGTCCTGTGGCATTGAATAACTTCTGTCTGTGTTTTCTTTCAGGATAACATGGAGGAAGGTCAGGACTTTTCCCTCCATGGGAAAGTGGTAGTAAATGATGCTAATCTGAGTAAGTCTGATTGCCTGATCAAACATCATTTCTCCCTCCAAGCTGCTCGACCTTCCTGTTATCTTCAAGGTTGAGGACAACAGGAAGGTCCTGATCTTCTCCAGGCTTTCTGAAAATCATTCAGGACTTTTCTTTGGGCTGTTTTCTGTTGCAACACCAAACTTGTGACATGTCCTTTTCTCTTATCTGTAATTTCTGAGCTGTCATAATCTCTTTTCAGCCCGAACGTTATTTCTCAGCAGCCAAAGCAGGCGGTGTCCACACATTGCCTACATTTCTCTTGACAAACTCTTTTATTTCCCACAATCCTAATGGATGCTAGCTGGCTAGCTGAGTGTCTCGGCTGTTTCTCCTGCAGGACAGACGCTGCTCACCTGTCCGAGCTGCACAGAGCGCTGCGCTCACACGCAACATCGAGCCGTTTTCCATGGCAATAGGTTGTTGCTAGGTAACCAAAGAGTGAGTGAGGTAGCCTTTCCTCTGCCTACATCCCCCAGAATGCCTTGCGGTTTTGGGTCTGAGTTCAGTGATGTTATCAGCATTCTATCAAGACGCATTTCTATTGATATTAATCACGTGTCCATCACGATACGCATCGTCGTTTTATCGCCCAGCTGTAATGTGAGCAATGAAAGTCCATCCAATGACCAAATACAATGTTAGCAACAATGTTTGAAATGTTATAACCAGCACATTGTTGCATCCAAATAATATGATTGGTCATTGCACACACCCATACTGTAGTAATATGTGGCATATTGTGCAGCTCTACCAAACTCTTATTTAATGTTTTTTACCAGGAATAATTTTTCTTACCTCTGTCCAACTTTTCTGCTTCCAGGAGACGAATACTACTGGAAGCTTATTGCAGACTTCATTGGTCCTCAAACAGGGGAGGGACTAGACCTGAACCAAGGGCCGTGCAAGAACAGACTGATGATCCAAGTTGGACTTCTGAGGGAGGATAATAATTTTCCCTGGCTCGCCATCACAGAGTGGCTGAAGAAGATCTTTCCTGCTCATCAGTCAGCTGACTTCCGCTGTTTGATCGAAAGAGGCATTGCAACAACGCTGAGCCTAGGCATCGAAGCCAGGTTTGCCTTTCTGGATTCAGATGTCAACTTCAACTTCGTTGGCCCAATATGCGACAGTATCGGAGTGGAGCGCCAGCATCTTCTGGAGCTCAAGGATTTTTCAGAGCGGGCACGGTCCATCGAAGTCACAAATGGACTGATTGTCGAGTTGAGCAACTTTGTTGCCAGGGAAAAAATTTCTCCAGTAGTCATTGTTTCCTGGCTAAGAAACTTTAACCCAGAGTACTGTAAGAGTGGGGCCATTCAGAAAGCATACAAGCTCCTTCGCTCCAGGATTAAGAAGCTGAAAATTTACTGTCGCAACTATGAAACGAGGAGTCACAGGAAGAATGCAGCCATTGAAAAAGTGCTTCAGAGTCCATTTGAACTGGTTCCGAAGAAATCACCAAAACTTTTTGTAAAGAAACGCCTGAGGAGAGAAGATTACGAAAGAGTTACGGTCAAAGAAGAAGATGAGTGCTCAGAAATCTCCCAAGGCGAAGGTCCTGAGGTGCGCAGGGAGGAAGTAGGAACCGCGCCGCAGAGAGGAAATGCCGACACAGGAGGCGAGGATGACGGAAAGACATCCAGCTCTGACTGCGGAGAATCCTTGACCCTGTTGGACATCGCCATGCTGTCCGTCCAGAAGCTGTCCAGCGTTTACGGCGGGAAAACTGAAGCGTGCAAAAGCGTTTCGTTGGATCTGCTGAAGAATCACTATGCTCTCACCTACAAAGAGCATCCAGCCATGGAAGAGTTTGAGAAAAAGGTGAACGATGTCCGGAAGGAGACTTCCCTTGTGCACCCGGTGGTGTTTTTAAACTACAACGCTAATTACCTTGTTGATCTGCACGATGCGGTGGAGGCACAGATCATGAGCTTTGAGAAGGAGATCATCCTGTCCACAGGAGTGAAACTGGGCCGAGATAATCTTCCCAAGTTCAAGAACTTTGTCAGTTTGCCAGAAAGCGCCACGTCTCGTTACATCCACATGGCCTGTGATATCCTGAGCCCGATCAGCCCGGAGAAACCGAACTATAGAAAGCATTGGGTGGCATTCTGTGAGGAGAAGGGAAACCCCTCCAGACTCGCTGTGAACCAATCAAACAGACTGAATAACTACTTCGAAGCAGCAGCAGGTCTTATCCACCATCACAAGGAGACGGCTCTCTTCTTTGCAGATCTGCTGTCGATTGCCAACGACCCATGTCCGAACATCATCCTGGAGAGCGTTGCGGCAGACGCAAATGACTCCATGATCCAGAGCTTCGTGTGTGTCTTGGC
Organism: Brachyrhaphis roseni; assembly: GCA_903066815.1. Classification (NCBI taxonomy): domain Eukaryota; kingdom Metazoa; phylum Chordata; class Actinopteri; order Cyprinodontiformes; family Poeciliidae; genus Brachyrhaphis; species Brachyrhaphis roseni. Next base: position 4,334 of record CAEFZY010024329.1, read on the forward strand.
CATAATTTACTGCAAGATCCTCGGCCCCTACTGGCAGCTCCTGAAGAGCGGAGGAGAGTATGCGTTCTTCAGTCAGTTCCTGCTGTGTCTGTACCAAAGGTTCATCGACTGGTCCAAAGATCCCTCCGCGCTGCTGGCACCTGAGGAGGACAGCAACGTCTTTCTGCAGTTCCCGCTGCAAGAGAAAATCTTCAGCGGGGTATTTAGCTTCTGTGGTGAGTGGCACACAAACCGAGACCTGATCCGAGCTTGTCTGAAGAGGACCATCAAGGTGATTGCTGCCGTCACCGAGGAACACCTAAAGAACTTTCTACCTGGAGGAATGTTTTCCCAGATCCCGTCAACTGATGTGTGCTTGGAGTTGGTCAGCTGCACATTCTCCGTCTTGATGGCAGAGTATCCCTTCGGCCACGCGTATCCATACAAGAAGAAAAGGCCGGACAAGCTGTCCAAGAACTCCTCAAAGAGCCAGCTGGACAGCTCGCAGGAAGACGAAGGCATATCTGGCAACAGCTCTGACGAAGCTTCGAGGAGCAGAAACGGCTCCCAGTTTGGCCAGAAAGAGGAGCAAAGCCCTCAGGCGAGAAAAGGTTACAGAAGAGTCCCTGAGGAAGAACAGGAGGAGAACATGGACAGGGACTACATTATCGCCACCGTGACCAGAAACGGAGGTCCCTGCAAAACCCAGCAGGACATTGAAAAGATGCTGCTGCGCTTCGATGGGAAGTCGCGACTGGAGAAACGGGAAGGGCTTCGCTGCGAGATCCTGTATCAGAAAATGGTTCTGAACAACACCAACCCACACCTGGACCATCACTGCCTCAACTCCACCCAGATGGCGCTGAAGCTAAAATTTGCTCTCCCTCGTGTCAAACCTGGATACTCGCTGGTGCTGGCGCCCAGGAAGACCAAGCTGAGGCCCTCCGGCCGGCGCGCTGCGGCGGACCGAGCAGCTCCAGCTGCCGCCGGCGGCCTGCCGCCTTCCAGAGAAACAAATCCAAAGGTCGGGATCGCCAGCTGAGCTGAAACCCTACAAAGACTTCAGATTTTCCACACTAACATGTTCTGTCTTGGAAATGTGAAATTTGATGCCACTCCATGTTAGCATGGAGCTGCTGCAGACGTTTCAGGATATGAAACCTTTACATTTGGGAATGTTCCCAATTCGTAGTTCAAACTTATTCTCCTGTGTCAAAATAAACATCATTTTCTCTTTTTTTTAATTGATTTTGTTTAGGTATTCTTTACAACAATAAAATGTTTTGAGACTAAAATCTAAAAGTTAACCATTTATAGGAAGTAAAGCTGAGTAATCATTGGGCAATGAAGGTTAAGAGCTTAAAGGCGTTTGTTCCTCTTACTCTGCAGTTAGGACGGCAGTAGAGCGATTTTTAGAAGTGCAGATTGAGACTAGGAGGAAAACAAGAGGACTGTCTGGACAGACCTGTTGGAGTCGTTAAGAAGTTTTTGTGGGAAGACCTTGTATGATCATTTTGGTGGCATTGGGATCCAGTCTGTGGTTCTGCTGTGATCCACTCCTGCCTCACTGGAGCGGATCACAGCTGCAGGGAGTCTGGGCTCCCTTGGAGACAGAAACTCAGTCATCCGGGCTCAGAGTAGAGCTGCTGCTCCTCCTCACTGAGAGGAGCCAGGCGAGGCGTTCAGGTCCCCCGGGAGGAAACCCAGAGGAAGACCAGGACAATGTTCCCCTACTGAGAACTTCTTGGGATTCACGGAGGAGCCGGACCAGGAGGCTGGGGGAACCTGGGTCTCCCTGGCTGCCGACCCCAGACTAAGAGGAAGATGATGGATGGAATCGACTAAAACAATGTATTCATATTTTTTCCTAAAATTCTGAATGGAATATTATGTATTTTCTCATTTGATTAGGTAATTGCATTTCTCTTCCAGTTTCTTTAGAGGATGTTATAATAAATCTGGTTGCTTGTGCTGTTTGCCTTTGCTAATTAAAATTGTGTTAAAAGTTATATGTGTACCATAGCTCCTGCTGAGGTTTTCCACAACTTAGACTCTTAGGTAAAGAGACGTATTGTCCAGTTTGATCCACCTCTTCATGTTTCCTGAACTTCGACCTCATTTTCCGTCCTAATCTCTGACATAAAGAACAACGAGCTCTCGTTTATTCAGTGATTTATGTGGCTGATGCCTTCACTGCTGTAAGAAATTACAGATTATTTATGACAACAGGACAAGTGATCCTCAGAATGCAGAAATAATTTTAATTGCGTTTCAGTTTGGTCAATTTTACATTAGGTGGCAATTTTGAGCTCATGTGTGATGTACATCTGGATTTGAATGCAAAAGCATATTTGAATAATATATATATATATATAAATTTTCACATTAAATTGCCAAATAAATAACTCTCAGTATTACTGTCTTAGTGCCATGCTTCTGGAAGGAAAATGTTCCGAATATTAAACGGTAAAAATGCTAAATTTAAGGAAATTTCACTGATTTTAAAAGTTCCGATTGTCCGTGAAGGCATCAGAAGGGGAGGAAACTTTGCGCAATAGTCCATTGCTCAAAGTAAGAGCCGCCGCGGCGTGTGGAGGAGCTTCCGGAACCACATTACCCCAGAGATCCGGTTCACTCCGAGCCGAACCATGCCGGGCAGCTGGTGGCGCGCTGCCGCGGTGAGCCACGGCCTGACGGCCCTGTTCGCCATGGGCTCCTGGGTTTCCGTCAACAGCCTGTGGGTCGAGCTGCCGGTGGTGGTCAAAGAGCTGCCCGAAGGTCAGTCCTCATCTCCGGAGGGAACCGGTCCCGATCCGCCTGACCCGGTTCTGTTTGGTAATAAGTGACTCCTGTTCCAGAGTTGGGATTCATAAAGCTTTGCATCAGCTGATTGCTTTATTAAACTGTTATATATTAATAATAATCGATCAGTTATTTTTGTTCTCTCCAAGCAGTCAAACATTGATCAGTCTTCAGCCTTTTTTAATCTCCTGACAGACTGAAGCTTCATCAGATGCTCTTCATCAGCAGGTGATGAAAAGCATCTGGAAGCCAAGATGATGATCACATGTGGGGTTCCTCAAGGCTCTGCTGTTGAACCCCTTTCATTAAACATCAGTCCAGCCCTTCACCTCCTCTGGCTCGGTGTTTCCCAAGTCCTGGTTCTCGGCCCGCCCTGCGTGTTTCAGGTGATTTCAGCTGAACGAGGAGCAGGGAACATGTAAAACATGCGGGGCGTCGAGCTGGAGGACCGGGCTGGGCACGCTGCTCCAGAGCACAAGATAACTACTGATACTGGAAAACCGTTCATATAAATGCTTGATAGAAAATATGTAAAAGTAACAGCAGCTCAGAGGTACATTATTACATTTACAGGGAAAAATAACATTTAAAATCTTATTTTATTTGAAAAGAAGCTTGAAAATCTGATCAGGTTTCTACTATCTGACCAATATCTGGTTTTCTTTGACTTCACATGTGATTATCCAGATTTATTAGCAACAAGGTCAAAGGTCTTTGCATCATATCAACATCAAACAGCCACCAGCTGTGAAATCAGTGTAAACGTTACAGTTGATCAAACGACATCATCAGATTATTGATCAAAATGATTCCAATCAACTGGGTTTATAGACATGAAGGAGCTCAGGGTTTCGGCTGATTTAAGTTTTCTGGATGTTTGTTCCAGATCTCTGGTGCATAGAAGCTGAATGCTGCTTCTCCATGTTTGGGTCTGGATACAGAACCAGAACCAGCAGCAGCAAAAGATCTTTAATCTTTCAGTGATTTATAAGCTAGCAGCAGTTTAATGTCTCAGAGAAGAACCTGCCTGCAGCTAACAGGAAGGGCGGGATGAACCGCTGTCAGTCTCATACCTAATATGGAAATGGAACCATTGCCCTCCGGAAGTGAAGGGGGCGCTATTTCCTATATTTTCCGCGGCTTCCTATTTTTATTTTCTTTTGAAATCTGTGATATATCTTCACTTTTAGGAAGGATTTTCACTCTCAGCATGTATTTTAACTTCTCTCTTTTATTTACTGCAGCTCAGCTCACAGTTTTTAATTCTGTAGCTTTCTGTGAACTTCTAAATCTGCTCCTTAGTCCCATCTTTTCGGGCCTGATACTGCCCCTAGTGGTGTGGGGTGGTAACACACTTAATATAATTACATTACTAAATCAGAATAACACAAAGTCTTTATTATTTGCTTTAATGTTGGGATTACTGGGACCGTAAAACATAAATTATCTTATAAAACACCATATTTCTTAATTTCCTTAAGAATGTAGAGCTAATTAAATGACAATACTTTTATACATTATAAATATCTAAATTTCACTAACAATTATAGGAGGAACAAAAGAAATAAGAAGACATGAAAAACAACATGATCAACTACAATAAAAATACCATAAACAATGTATTCATAAGAAATTTAATTGTGGAAAAGTCAATAACAAACTAACTAGGTACAGAAAAACAACCCAGGTTGTTATACAGTGGCCCTGAAGTGCAAACCACTTCAACAAATTCAAAAACACAACATTAACAAAACAGAAGAGGTATGTCCCAGTGAGAGACCTGAGAAATTGCTGATCGGACTGTTATATTCATGTTTGATAAGAACCAGATGTCTTGTGTTGTGCAGACACTTTTATTAAAGTATCTTTTCACAGGTTTTCTCACAGGTGTGTGACAAAGACTCTCTGCTTCTGTCGTCCTATTCTTTACATTTATGCATTCACATAAACTCATGACTGCCACCTAGTGGACATAAGTAGAATTCATTCAATCATCACATTCTCCTTTCTTTAAAGTAAGAATGCTACAAAAAGAATCCTGCCAAATAACAACATACATTGTATGAGACAGATAGAGCATAATACCACATAGCTATAATAAAACTTACTTCACCTTAACCTATCCTAATTAACACTCATTTAAAACATGAATTACAAGATATAGACATTTCAACTTTTTCTGTTTTTCTCTTTTTCCTTTTTTTTTTACAAGATCAGTCTATCTGTTTTTTTCACCACTCTGGTAGATCTTCTTAACACTGATGGATTGTCCTTAATACTGTCCATGTCACAATCTGTTTCAGTTGTAGAATAATCTGAGATCCTTACAGTCTTCACTCGACTCATCAACAGACTCTAATTAAGTTTTCAACAAACTGCAACAATTTTATCTCAGAACTTGTCCATCTTCAGTTTTCACTTCAAATGAACGTGGAGCTACTTCCTGCTTTAGTTTTCCATCCCTCATTATCCTGAATCCTTACTGGGTCCTTGTACGACAGTGGAGGTAAAATCTTAGCTGATCTGTCATAATATGACTTTTGTTTTACTTTTTGCTTTCGTAACTTGTACTCCAACTTTGACCATTTCTTTGCACTTTGTTCAGAACTTGGCAAAGTTGTACGAATCTTCCGATTCATCAAAAGTTCAGCAGGTGACAATCCACATTGCAATGGTGATGATCTGTAGCTTAATAAAGCTAAATACTGGTCAGAGTTACTATCTGCAGCTTTCTTCAGAAGTTGCTTAAGAATATGAACTCCTTTCTCCGCTTTTCCATTCGATTGTGCATAATGTGGACTTGATGTTACATAATTAAAATCATACTGTTCTGTAAACTTTTGCCATTCTCTGCTGCTAAAACATGGTCCATTGTCACTCACCACAATATGTGGAATGCCATGCCTTGCAAAGATTGATTTAGCATGTGTTATGACACAGTTTGATGACATATTGGCTAACATCTCAGGATAGTTAGAATAGTAATCAATGATCACTAAATAGTCTTTACCTTTAAAATGAAACACATCCATTCCCACTTCCAGCCATGGTGATGTTGGAATGTCAGTTATTATCATCGGTTCTTTGCTCTGTTTGTTTCTAAATGTCTGACATGTTTCACATTTACTTATCAGCACCTCAATGTCCTTATTTAGTCCAGAAAACTGTTTCTCTAGCCCTTCTTTTACATTTCTCAATGCCTAGGTGACCCTCATGAATGTCCTGTCTTAACTCTTGTGGAATCACAATTCTGTTGTTTTTCAGTAACAGTCCATTCACAACACTTAGGTCAGCTTTAACATTGAAAACCTGTGAACATGAGCCTATTGGCCGTCCTTCATCCATATTCTGTATGACCAACTGTCGCCTCAACTATTTGCTGTAACTTTCCATCTGTTACAGGCAACACAGTGGACACCAAATTCACATGACACTGAATATCCTCTTCAGATGAACTCACACTATTGTCTGTAGGGGCTCTAGACCAGGAGTGCCCACCCCTGGTCTAGACAGAGCATCAGCAAGAATCAGATGTTTCCCTGGAGTGTAGATCAGTGTAAAATCATACCTCTGCATCTTCATCATAAGCCTCTGAATCCTGGGTGACATCTCATTCAGATGTTTTTTTATGATGGCAACCAAGGGTCGGTGACCTGTTTCAACTAGAAAAGATGTTAAACCCATACACATAGTTATGAAACCGTTCCTAGTCCATAAGTCCAAGCATTCTGCTTCTATTTGAGCATATCTGCATTCAGCTTTTGTCATGGCTCTGGATGCTTAAGCTACTGGTTTCCATTGTTCATTCTCGGCTTGTAGAAGAACTGCTCCAAGCCCATCTTGTGAGGCATCTGTAGACAGTTTGATTATTTTAGTTGGATCGTAGAAGGTGAGCTCTGGTTCCGTAGTCAGATATTTTTTCAGTTCCTTCCACTCTTGTTCATGAACTTCTGTCCACTGGAATAGACTATCGTTGTACAGGAGTCTGCGAATGTTTGTCATCTTTGCACTCAAATTGGGAATGAACTTTTCTATAAAATTAATCATCCCCATGATGCGCAGGACACCCGTTTTGTCGACAGGCGGTGGGATCTTCAAGATGGCTTTTATTTTATCTTCATCTGGTTGAACACCTTGTGCAGATAGTTTGTCTCCGAGAAACATAATTTCTTTGACACAAAACTCACATTTATTTTTATTGAGCTTCAGTCCATTTCTCCGTATGCGCTCCATGACGCGTCT